>VNJN01003431.1:77995-151643 GCA_008042485.1 Drosophila mayri | reverse complement strand
ATTTCTTGACGTTTCCATTAAATAAATTTAACTGGAAGGGACTCTGGGCCGCTGAGTTTATATCTCGGCCGTAGTGCATCCTTACAGATACCCCTATAGTTACTGGCCTCCGATTTGCTACCTTTTTTGTGGAGAGGAATAACAAATGATTCCCTCCAAATAAGGGGAAATTCTGAGGATTCTAAAGATAAGGTAAACAATTTAAGAAGGGGGTTACACAGCGCCTCGGAGCAATACCTAAGCACAGAGCCCGGTATTCCATCTGGACCTGGTGAATAAACTGGCTTAACTCGTTGAAGATCGAGAATAAGTGAGCTTTCATTCAAAAAAGGAGTGAAAATTAACGACGAACTGGGCAAAACTGGAAAAAATGTATGATCTGAAGATGTTGAGGGCGAATATGTAGTTTTAAAAAACTCAGCGAAGAGATTGGCTATTGCTTGGTCAGAATTTACTTTAGTATTCCTAAATGACAGCGAGGGAGGGTATGACGTGGATTTACGTTTAGAGTTAACAAAGTTGTAAAACTGTTTAGGGTCCTGCGTAAACTGGACCTTACAACGAGTCAAATAACTTTTATAACACTGAGCGTTAAGCACGGTAAAGTTAGATCGAGCACTAAGATAAGATGAGAGAGCCGTTTTTGAACCAGTACGTTTATACTTATTATAAATGAACTTGATTTTTATCGTTTTCGTCTTGCATTTCCACTTTTCTTTTTTCTTTTTAGATTTGTGTGTGTGTATTGATTTCCGAAGTCTTCCACTTGACTTTACTTGACTTGTTCAAGTGGTTTTCATTGGCGTTGCCATTATTTATACCCTTAACTAGGGGTAATTACTACAAATTACTTTGGTTTCAGGTTAAAAATACTGGTAACTGGATTGATAAAAGGGATTTTTAATTTGTAATAATAAGTAAAACAATTTTAAGATTAAAATGTACATTATAAAAGGCTGTTGTAGCATTTTATTCAATTCATTTCATTTAGTAAATAGAAATTAATCTTTTTTTTTATTTTTGTGAGTTAAAAAAATGTTTTATTACCTAAACAGTACCATAAATATTCGATGATCTATAAATTAAAAGAAAATCTTTAAACAATTTCCTCTGTTTCCCTTCAGTGAGAGCATCACAAACTCCCTCTCTCTAATTGGATGAAAAAACTTTTCAATTGTTTTTCCGCCACAATTTGAAACCGAGAGCTAATGAAAAGTAACCAAAAGTCAAAGCTTTTTTCTGCTGCTTCAACAATTTTGGGGTTTGGGGTTTGGGGTTTCTCCCTTTTTATTTTGGACAGTTTTCAATGAATTCCGCAGGTCGGTTGGCAGCTCAATTATTGATGACTTGTCAAGTTTCGGCGGGGTAAGGAACCGCAAGTAACAGGGGTGAGAGTTAATTAACACGGAACTGTCCCACCCAAATATATCTCTATAAGACTTGAGGGTTACGTCGAAGACCGCCCTGGTACTCCTTGGGAATTGAAAGCAATTATCTCAATTTAATTGCATGGCTTGGAGCAGGATTTCGAGTGCATTATGTAATTTACTCATTAAAACCATTACACATTTGCCTCGAGTACACAATGCACATGTCAAACATGTCTCCTTGGCCGGCTTGTGTGCGAGTGCGTGCGTTTAATGTAAAATATTGGCATTGTATGACAAGCTCATTAATTATGCTGCATATCGCAGTTTATCAACACAATCGTCTACTTTGAGGAGCCTAAGCCCCTTAGCTGCCTCTCCCACCGCCTCTCTGGCTTGGCATCGTATTTAATTTATAACCCGAAAACCCAAAGTTATACATTTTAACAGGATATGAATAAAGTTGAAGACAATGAAAGCAAATAAAGCAGACAGACAACTCAACAGAACCGGCAACACAGATAGACGGTCTGATGAATGGAGTGTGGGCAGTGAGGGGGCCAAGGAGATAGGAAGAGTCAGAAGATTCATTATCTAGCACAACATATATCCAAGTGTGTGCGTGTCCGCAAGGAAGCCAAGGATACAGAGGCATAGCTTCAAGGGGAGGAGATCAATTAAATACGCAAATTAAATGTACATTTTTCAGTAAGAGGAAATAAGCAATAACAATAAAGAAACCTTAATATATTTCACTGTATTTTCTTTAAAAAAAATTATATTTAAATGATTGGTAAGGAGAGAGCGATGTTCTTTTAATTTTCGAATAGTTTATGATTTAATTGTAATTGTAATTCATATACTTATGAGATCTCAATAGATTTTTAATCTAATTTTAAGAAAGATACTACTTTAAAAATATTTATATCTAAATTAAAGAATGATTCTACCTTAAACAAACATTTATATCTAATTTAAAAAAGGATTTGACTTTTTACTTTTACTTTATATATGAAATAAATATTAATAAATATATTTAATATATTTTAATTAATTTTTTCCATATTGATATCCCTCTAGGATACTAATCCCTTCTTCAGTTATCCCTGAGCCCATGGCCAAGCTTCTATTCATTTCAGTTTTGCTTCTATGCGTATTTAATGAGCAGACGTGCGTGCAAATTTTGGCTTAGACCAGCTGGAGTCCCGGGTGCCGCTTATGTGCTTAAAGAAAGCTTGGCTCGCAACAGCCGTGTGTGGGTGCAAATACGTGAACAGCCAAAATGAAACCAAAACTTTTCATGCTCGATCGCTGAGGCAACAAAATAAGCAGCAGCAAACGTGCATTCTTCGACTTGGCCACTTAGAGGGCGAAGGACTACGTGCAAAAGTTTTCCATTTCCGCTTTGGCAAACATTAAAGCTGCCAGAACGAATTTACAACGAGCTGCGAGATACAAGGATTCAGCTTTGGGGCTACACGGATACAGGACACACACGCACGCCCGAGTCCTGCGAAGCTGCAGGGAGATAATCAATGGCCGAAAAAGGAAATGAGCAGCGCAGATAAATCAAATGCGTAAAACGAGAATTCAGCAAATAAAACAAAGCGCAATAAATGGAATGCCAGAAAAGTTTAATTGCAACAAAAAGTAAAAACCAAACACAACAATAAAATAAATAATATTTGCAAAGAATTTCGGAGAAGAATAATACCACAAGCGAATGAGATTTTCTTCTGTAATATCTAAATATAGTCTGGGGATTAGTATGTCTTCTATTTATGTTTCTTAAATATTTATTAATAAAATAGCAGTAGGCTTTTTTGGATTTTTACTGTAATTTTTATAGTGAGAGTCTGCAGGATTATAATATCCTATATAGAAATATCCAGAGTATGTCTTCCATGTGCTTCCATTTTATTCTGTAATGAAAATTTTCATAAATCCAGTTTTCTTCTTAAACTTTCCAATTTAATAAATCAAAAAACTACCCAAAAACCTGTTGCCCCAGCTAATCCTTCCCGATTTCTCTACAGTTTCCTTTAGCCCCTGGCTAATCCCCCGTATAAACTTTGCCCACTCTCAATTAGCGCCTTTTATTTCGGGGGCGCCCCCAATTAAAGTCTTAGGGCGCCAGCCCAAATCCAACGCCTTCGCCGTTCCGCGATTGCAAACAGTTTTGCCGCTGGCCCATAACTCTAAGCCAATAGTCAACATGGGAAAATAAAACAAAAACAGCGGCCAGACGACACACTTGACGTTGGGGCTAGGGTTTGCCTCTGAGACTGCCTGGGGAAGCTACTTCAAATTTTCAACAATAGCAAAATGAAGCAAACGAAGCAACGAAGCCACTTTAAGCCCCGCAAATCCATAAGGCAAACAAAATGGATTTCAAATAGAGAAGCGCGACCAGGAAGAGGCTGGGAATACCCGCTAGCTCCCCGACTTTTCCCCTGTCCACAAGCTTCACTGTAGTGCGCGGCAACCGACTGAGACGGAACAGGGACCAAGGGATCCATTCCATGGCGGTTGCCATTGTTACCCAAAACAGTGGTTCCATTATAAGAGGATAAAGGAGTACATATCCTTTCTTAAAAACTTTTTAGCTATGAATTTATATAAAATCAAAATGAAAAATACAGTCAATAAAATATCAATAATATTATATAAACGTACAAAATACTGTCAAGGTTTGATTTGAACTAAATTTGATTCATTTTTATATATTTAAAATCCTAAAACAAATAAATTTAAAGTTTTCCACTGTGCAGTGTCGATAATGCCACACAATATTTTCACAGCGGTTACACCAAGAAGGCAAATTGCCATGAAGTGCGGGGTGGGGTGAAAAATAGAGGGGATAAGGGAAAAAGCCGCCATCGGGTGTCAACATCGCCAGAAGCGCAAAACCAAAAGTTTGTTTTTCCGGGATTTTCTGTATTTTTTTCCCTTTGGTGTTGCTCCATTTCTTTGTTCTTTTTCTATATTTGTGTGTACAGCTTGAGGCTGCGCCGCTAGTCTGACATTTCTGCCAAGGAAAATTGAAAATTTTCTACTAATCGCAATCGATATGCCTTGCCAAATGTCACTCAGCCAGCAGGAATGGGGAGCAGGACTCAGGACTGGAACAGGAAGGGCGAGTAGGTCCTTGCTCCGCTGGCTGTCTGAGATTCGTTGCTGTGCAAACAAATAAATTGAAGAATACTCGAAAATTAAATAAATATTTGGCATTTTTCAGCTGGCAAATAAATTACAATAATGAATGAGTCGCAAGCGGATGAATAAGGCATTGTCTGAGTCAAGGAGTGAGACAGATAAATTACAGTTGAGTTGACAAATTAAGTTGCCAGCAGCTGAGGCGCTTATAAATGGCTAGCTAATAAGATTTCTCGTTTTGGTAAGTTTTAAGCCAGCTTGGAGAGTTAATTGAGATAGGTTTCATAGAAGTTTAATATTTGAAAATGGGGAAGTAAGTATAAGTAAAAATAGTTTGACTAAATAATATATCCGAATTTAATTATAACAGAAGGTAGTGTCATAATACATATAAAGTTTACATTTGTAAATAGTGCAACAGGATTTGGTCCTTTATCTGTATTGCCTGCTACTTTACATTGCTTTTATTTTGGTCTTTATGTTTTTGATAGTACAAGGCATTAATTTATATAGATGGATCAGTAATAATAATAGTATATTTTCATATACTTTGTTATGTAATTTTTATATATCCTTCTATTTTATGGCATTATTTTAATTTCCTCATTTGACACATTTTTATTTTTCCTTATTTTTTTTTAAATATTTTATCATAGCTTTATTTTTCATTTGAGAGGTTCCAACGTTTAAAGAATCAATCGCTTTAATTCACCGACATCCGTTGGGCGGCCAAAAGTCACACACTTGACTGGAGCCGCAACGGGGGCAAATTAAAATCGACGCCCAATAACGAGGCCATGCCACGCCCCCCATCAGCGTCACATGCGTCCATTCATGGCAGCCACTGCCACTGACTTCTATCACAAGGACCCTCTCAGGCAGAGGCGTAGCTGTAAAACCCATGATAGGAAGCTTGAACTTCAAATTAATTTTAATAAATATTTAAGTGTTCTAATGGGAAAAATAAAAGTCTAATTCAATTTAGCAACAAATTTTGTAGTGCCTAAAATGTATTTAAAATTTATTATACATATGCAAATTTTAAATAAATATTAAAATTCTCAAATTCTTGAAGCATTAAGAGACATTTAGGATACCCTCTACCCTACGCCTCTGGGTTATATTCACCGCCCAGCAGACTTGCCGTGGAACAAGAACAACACTTTGCGTCGTGAGCATAATTCACAGCTGAGTGAATTTTAAGTGGTTATTGCAAAAGTTGGGAAAAAGGCGGCGTCAAGTAGCGAAAGTGTTGGGCTTTCTCCTTTCCCTCTCGCTTACATATTGAGCGCACTTTTTATTGAGTTACATAAAGGAGTCGTGTGATGGGACGTCGAAAGAGTGGCAAGAGGGGAAGAACGTTCTGCAAGGATTCGTCTAGGAGAAATTAGGTTAAGCATTATAAATAATTTTATTAGCCCTAATTGGCATGAACTTGTAGCAAATGCCAGCAGCTTCACTCGATAAGATTGGCAAAGCTCAATATTCTAGAGGTGACAGAGTAAAAGTATTCCTACCGAAAATGGCTCAAATAAAGTTTTTTTTAAGGAATCTAAATCATGGTGTATTTCTAAACTTAAAAATAAATTAAAATCTGATACAATTTAATTAAAAACTTTACTACAAGCATTGCATTCTTTATATAAATGTATAACCAAAGAAATACTTAAGGCAGCAGCCAAAACATTTTTCAAGACTTACTTATTTAATGTCTTCTTTTCAAAGTTACGTAAAATAATCCATGTTTAGTTACGTTTTCTCAAGAAAAACCTTTACCAGTAATCACGTTTCCATCTCTAGGCCTTGCGTCACGCCGAGCCTTGGCAGTTATGATTGACTGACACGCGCTCCCCGGGAAATTCGACGGGAAAGTGTTCGCAACCGGCGCCGCCAGACGGAAATGATTATTATATAATTGAAATTGATAGAGGGCGGGACTCATCGGTTAAGTTGCTTGGCCCACTTCAATTATTCATAAATGGGAAAGAATCCAATTTAATTCCAATTAAAGATGCAAACCCATCTGTGCTCTCGGTCTAATGATAAGCCAAAGGCCAAATGAGAATCTTTGAATGGGGGACCTTTCACTTCTTTTGCCCACGAATCCGAGTCCCCAGCAAGTCCAGGAGGGAGAAACGTGCTCAAGTCGTTTTGGAGTCTTGCCAGTTGAGAGGGAAATCCTGAGAAACGGGAGAAAATGCTAAAGCCAAGTTAACATAAAACAATGTCCGTGCTTTATAAACATTATGTACATTTTTATTAATATAAAAATAATCCTAAAGAGTTCATATTTTCAATTTAGTAATGCATTTTAAAATCCCCACCATCGTTAGCTTAAATTTTGATGTATTTGCCAAAATATAACTAGATTACATTCGAATCAATTTTATGCCAATTTCCAAATACCAAAACATTTGGATTTTCGTTTTAATTATCACAGTTCCACAACGCAAACGCAATGCAATTAGCATGGAATAGAAAATAAAACCGAGTATACCAAATACCGACAATTAAAAGGAATTTCAGCTTTAAAATGGCCAGCAAATTGCAAAGTCAGAAATTAAATGAACTGATCAGTAGGTTGAGCTACATGTGAAATGGTTTGAATGGAAAGCGGGGGTGGGGCGGGATGCAGGTCCAAGGCCTTTGTAAAATTTCCAATTGCCAGTTGGCAATTACTGAGGAAAGTGCACGGAAAATTCTGTCTGCCTGCCGGCACTTTTTTGTGATGTACCAATACCAAATTGAATATGAAATCAAGAGAGAATTTTCGGGGAAATTGTGAAATTCGGCAGTGATGAAACTAAATGCCCAGCAGCTAGCTTACCAGAGAAACGCACTAACAATAAGCAAACATTTTTGCAATGACAACTAAATAAACTAAGCAATCCTAGATGGAGACAGAGGTAGTGAGCAAACCAATACAAATACTCTCAGCGATGCACTGCGAGACTTTTATCTGTAAGATAAAAACACAGTCATTCAGTGTGGCTATTATTTACAATCCAATATAATCAACTGAGATGTGTAAGGTAGAGTTTCATTAATAAATAACTCAAAATAAGAAAATACTATCGTTTCCACTTTACAGTGCACCTCCCAGCATCCATCGATTCGAAATGGACCCACAAAAATCAAACTGACAACAAATCCCAATGACAAAATCAAGCAATGGCAATCGATAGCTTCCACAGTAAATGGTCATGTTTCGGTCTGGCAGCCAGGACGAGTCCTGGAGGGGGTTCCGGGCGGTCCACGGGGGTTCGAGGACGACTACGAGCACGAGTAGTTCTCTCTGTCGAAATGTCAATGCAATTGTCATTGCCTTCCACCTCCCCGGAACTTCGTCCTGTTTGTAGTTGCTCCTCTTGTTTGCCGTATGCATCATCAATTCGGTCTGTCCAGTGGCAGGGTTTGTTTTTCGGTAGTCAGGGGACAGAGTCCTGGTCTGGGGTCCTGCCAGCTGCTGTGGCCTTTCTTATTGATGGGTTAGACAACTGAAACGCAATAACCCATTCGTACTACTTATCGGATGAGTTTGAGTCCAAAGCAGATGCTGCAGCTAGCCAGCAATGGTGTTTCAAGGGGGAAAAAGACTCTAAAGCTTGAGCTCCAGGTGAGAAGCTTAATTAAAGTAGGTTGCAATATATTAATAGATTTAAACATTTTATTTTTTAAGTCCATTAAAGATGAAAACATTTATTTTGATAGCAATTATATTACAGGTTATACCAAATAAGTAACTATTTAAGGAAATGGTTAAGTGTTGAGTTTTTAAAATTCAGCTCAACACAAATATTGTTAAATGTTTTATCAGCACTCTCAGCAGTATTTATTATATAATTTAAAGTTAGAGCTATAAAATTTAAAGCTTTATAAAATCCACTTCGAGAATGTGCAAAATTGCCCAATAAAAACTTTAAGTGACCAATTATCACGTTAACATTTTAAAGCAATTTACCTGGGCCAACGGGACACTACATATAGCCCCCAAATGAGACACCTGCCACAGGGAGAGCTCTCGCCACTGCAGTTTGGGGGAAGCAGGGGTTAAGGGATTTGGGTGTCCGCAATGAAAACGAAAATAATTTCACCGAAAATTCCCGCCCGTTGACCATGGCAACCAGAAATGACGGAATTGCTCGGCCAGACGCAGATTCCAGCCCCCTTTTGGACCAACTCTCTCCACCCAATCCACCGTAAGCCGCTTAAAAATCTGAAAAGAAAAAAATCCTGCGAAAAAAATAAGGAAGAGGGAACCTCGGGGTGTATTTTCACCGGACATAAAGGGGGGAGAGGGGAAGAGAAAGAGTCATTCAAAAATCGCACTCGAAACTCATTACAACAAAAGGTGCTTCATCAGGGAAAGGTACCAATACCAGGACTGGTGTACCGGTACGGTGAGGCCCACTTAAGACCACCCGCGGGCCGCCGCCCGTAATCAACGCTTTGCTGCAGTTACCTTACCCTTTCACTCGGCTCTCAGTGGCGGTTTGTCGAACACCTCTGATGGCACTGAAAGAAAAATCAAGGCAAGGAGTGATTCCACTTCTCAAAAACAAAACATTTTAAAGAACTGATTACAAATAAGTTAAATAAAAGTAAATTAAATTGTAAAATAATTATATTTAAGATTTTCAAATATTTTTTGACATTCCTAATTAATTATTTAAGTAATTTCTCCATGTGCAGGGCTCCCTTTTCATTTTCACAACTCTCGGGCGCCGTATATAAGGAAAAAAGTTGTGAAAAGAACAATGGATGACACGACACTCCTGCAGCATTGCACCTCCTGCCGCCGTCGCTGCCGGCCCTGGAGCTCTTGCCCATGTCCATGCCCCCTTCAGGTCCACACAGCACCCACCCGCAGTACCCGCCCCTGGACGCATTCTGCTCCTGTCAGCCTCACAATGCCAGGGCACTTAAGCCATTGCTTTTTGATGCTTCCAGCCCTGCTCCGTTCGGTTTGGTTTGGTTTGGTGGGTGTGGCCAGAGGGTATGGGTCTGAAGGAGGTCCTTGGAAGGAGGCAATGACGGGTGAGGGCACAGGAACGGGAACAGGGCTGATTGTCCCAGTTTCCGGTGTCCTCCGTGTGGGGATTTTTCTCATTTCGCTTTGAGAGTTCAGCGTGTCAGGGGGCGAAACCCATTTGCCTGTCTTCTAAAACTCCCTCCCCCGCCTTCGATATACATGTGTCCGTCTAGCTGCCGCTCTCCAGCTCCCCAGCTCCCTTTGCTCCCAGTCACTTATTCTCTTTGTGTGTTTTGGGCCCTGGTCACGTGGACAGGTACCAATAATTCTGATAATGCACAGAGGACAAAACAAGGGATGCGTATTTGAATGACTAAATAGTCCTTTGAATTTTAAAATTATTTCACTCTATAAGTTACAAATGCTAGATTTTTATAACAATTAATAAGCTATTGCATCTTTTAATAAAAAATCTATTCTGAAATATACATTTAATTTATATATTAGCGGTATTAAAGGGACTATATAGTCAGAGGGATAATATAATCACAAAATGGTTACATTCTATAAATTAAAATCATGAAAAAAGAAGTAGGAATTAGATTTGTTTTGTTAAATATATATAAAGTGTTCAATAAAACCCATTAAATCTTTAATAAACTAAATTAAAGGAATTAATTTAATCTAAATTAATCTAAATTAAGAACATAAATAGATAAATAAATAACGTAAAAATTATTCAAGTGTTGCTGCAGTTTCCCACCTTCTTCCCACCTTGCAGTCTAGTCCTTCTCCTTCTTCTCAGTTTCAACTCTTGCATCCGTTGACGTTGTCAGCAGGTAGATGTCCTGGCTAGGACTCGACATTGTCCCCAGTCTGGATGATGTCCCAGTCAGCCCGAGTGTGTGTATTTGAGGTGTGTGTGTGCGACAATGATGGCGTTGGCATTGACGTCATTGGCATTGGCGTTGTTTGGACGCCGGCGTTTGGCATTCAACCCGAAGACTAGACACCGGGCCAAGGGATGAAATCCAGCTCAAATGCAGCCCCATTATTTATGCTTTTTAGGTACGTGCAATAAGCAGGGGGTGAGAGGGGGGCAGGGCCTCTGTTATCTACCTGGCAGGTGAAGTCAGAGCTCACTCCCCACTTCGATTATGCCTGCAAACATCTTCAATTTGCAGTTGTCGTACATTTTAATTGTTATTGTTATGCATCCCTGGGTCCAGGTCCAGGGCTGCCTGCATCAGACCGATCCAGAGGATAATTGTTCTTCAGTTGGCTTTTAATTTGAATGGGCAGCATTTGAGGGTCCCTTTGTCCGGCAATTACTTAGCATCAGATTCAGGAATCAGGCCCATAACCAGCAGCAGGATTCAATAAGCCAAGAGCTGGAGGCAAAGGTTTTTCATTCATTTTTGGTAGTAAAAAAATAGATTGTTTAGAGGGAAATTGAAGTTTATTCTACGATTACTTTTAATTTGCAAAATATTAAATACAACAAGTTACTTTCCAGCTAAGGTTTTATATTTAAAATCCTAATTAATACATATCCTTAAAAATTGCGTTCACCCCTTCCAACCTCTTCAGTAATTGTTCCATGATTTATTCATTGCCCATTCATTGTCGGCTGAGCAAATTGAAAAGAAACCCGAAAAAAGTTTCCCAGTCATAATTAAACAATTCAATAATACAATGGAATGGAATATCCTCGGGGCATCAAGTTTTCCTTGCCCCATTCAAATGATGCTTGAGAACGGGCAAGGAGCAGCCGGAGATAGAAAGATAGTTGGGAAAAACATGGCCGAGGAGGGGGTGGGTGGGGTGTTTGAAAACTTATAACAGAAATTCAATAGGGCATGCAATTCAAGAAATTATTGTGCAATTTCAATAACTTTCCAATTGGGTTTTCAATTTGCTGCACACTTTTTATGCCATTTTTTTCCCGTATTGAAAACTTTATTTTATCTATTTTTGTGGTAGGGTCCCTCCTCCAAAGAACTTTAACAACTTCTTCTTCTCCTTCATCGTCATCTCCTTCATTGTGCGAAGAAATTGACGATTTCCGTTTTATGGTGAGTAGTTATTCGAGAGCCGGTCAAGAGGGTCGAGTTGGCCAAATTATGACCGTGTCTGGACTCGGGGTTATACCTGAATAATAATCACAAAATATGGCGCCATTGGGCTGCAACTTTTCGGGGGCTTAACTAGGCAAACAATTCTTTTAGTATGGCGATGCATAAAAATTGCATAAAATATCTGGCTCAGGCCATAAGCCGGAATGCAAACAGCCAAGTACTCGACCGGGCCAAAAGGCAAACAATGCAATTTCAATGTTCTGCCAAATACACCTTTCTCTCTCTGCAATTTCCCACAAAATATGCGGCATGGGATAACTTTTTCCTCGCCTTCCTCCATTATAAACATGAAAAACAGCGAGCAAACTTGTTGAAAAAACACGGCAAGAAGCAAGCAAGAAACCTTGGCCGGGTAATGCATGAAAACGAAAGACATGATATATCCACTAAATGTATAGCAAGGGAGACACTGGAAGACAAGTCTTTCTATATTTACAAGAAAAGTTATTAAAAAAATATAGATATATAAATATAGCAATTGGGTTATCTTGTTATCTTGTCAAAATAGTTTAGTTTCAAGTTTATTTTCTTCAAAATCCTTTCAGTGTTCGCATGCGGATGTGTGCGAGGCATTTGCATTTGGCCGGGTGCTGCATCGGCCGAGATATGTACGTGCGCGTATCTTACAGATACTCGTTCTTGGCCGGAGTCTGAAGTTTGTCTGTGGCCGTGGGCAAATTTTGCCGTCTTAAAAGGTAAGTTTCCGCATTGAAACAATATTTGCGCTTTACATTCTGCTGCCGGGGATTCTGTACTTTTGGGGATGCTATGAGATGGGTTGTATGGGTTGTGGTTAAAGTGGGTGGAGACAGCGGCAAGGTAGGGTGGTTGCTAGCCACTCATGTTGGCCAGCACGTGCCGCGGCTTTCGCAGTTTCGCAGTTTGGCCTAAACCAAAACCATTAATCAAACAATTAGGGCTGCGAGGAGTTCGAACAAGCTCCAGCCCTTTCCTCGTCGTGGTCTTCCTTGGGGGCGAAGCCCCGCCCTTTCATTTGCATAAATTATGGCTTCATAATAACCGCTATTTATAATTTTCGACGCGGCTGCAAATGCGTCTGCGGGGGTGTTTGTCAAACCCGCCCCCAGTCAACACCCCCGGCAAACACTTGAGGTGCTTGAAAAGGATTTAACTTAATGCTAGTTGTTGGGTCACTTGTGATGGGTGGAAAGTCTATTGTTAAACCAGGTAAAATGCGAACTGTGATCGAGGGATTTATACGTGGGCTTTAGCATTGAATAGGAAAACCTGCGCACAAAGAAAAATCAATATCTTTAAAGGCTTTGCTTTAAAAATAAGTCAGTTAGGTTTTAGTGAATGCATTGAAGTGATTGAGTTATAATTATATAAATAAATAAATATAAATATTATTTGCCTATTCAAATCATTGGAAAAGTGTCACTTTCTTGGATCCCTGCCACTTTATTTTTATCTTTCGCGGCCACAAAAAAAAAAACCCCTCAAGCCTGTCATCTCCCATCAATCTCTGCCTTGGCTTAGCCTCCTTCGAGAATGTGTTCATATTTTTATGCAAATTGCTAAGCCATTTCAAAGGCAGCATACTCGATTACCTTGATGCACATTTACATGCCGAATGAAATTAATTCATAAATAACAAGACCTAACACGAGTTTAGTCGAGCAACAGAGCCAACAGAGAGGCAAACAAACAAATATATGAGAATTATGCAAATGATATAAACGCTAAAATCAACTTGGGCCTTTTCAATGAAATTTCCACGGAGCCCCAGCACGAAAAGGATTCCCACATTCACATGCCACAGTCGCAGGGATAGCGAAGGGAAGCTCCCGATTCACGGGATGGGAAAAGCGGCGGCGGCAAAGACGGCCCAAAAGTCTTTCGAGCGGGAAAGCGAAAAACCCGCAAATGAAATGAAACGAAATGTTTGCATAAACGATTTAATCGAATTCCAATGCAAATTCAGTTAAATTTCATTTCCCGTACGGCGAGACTGAGTGGAGCAGGACTCGCGCGGGCGGCGGAGGAAGCTGGCATTCCGGTTCCGGAAATTAGCATAACACTCGCGGTAATACAATAAAAAGAAAAGGATACAGATGCCTGAGATATCCTGGCTGGCAAACGAACGAAACGGAACGAACACGGCGCCAGGCCAAGTGTAAAGTTCATTTTCAAATTGCTGATATACGAAATTGAAATAGGAAGCCTGCTTTTTCCTTCGAAAGGAAACCCATTGCGAAGGATGACTGGAAAATTACCGAAAAGGAAGGCGGCTAAGGGTATATTGGGATTGAATGAGTATATGATTTGGTATATCTAGGGAAAACTGGTTAATTTTAATAGTTTTTTAATGAAATTTAGATTTACTTATTAAAAACTTACAAACTTAAATATTTTTTAAATATATTTTAATAAAAAGAGATAGTTTTCTAAAGCTCTCCTTAGGGTATCCAACTTACCGCCTTTCGGTTATCCTTTCCCTTGATCCCTTCAAGGAAAACCCCATTTTCAGCAGAAGCATCGTTTATATTTATGGGAATACTTTTTGTTTGCCAGATTTTTTCTTTTATTTTTAATTTTATTTGCTTCTCCGCTGGTCGCTTGCCTAATAGAGCGACTCAATTAATGAGGCAAAGTTTTTCCGGTCTCCGCTTTCCCGCGTTTACCATTCCAACATGCATTGGCCGAGCTTTGCTGTTCGCCAGGAACTTTAATGAAATCTTGACACGGACTCTAGGTAGGACCTAAGCACTCCAAGGACCGCCACTCCCCGAAAAAGCCCCCATCCAGGCAATTGTCGCGCAATGAATTTTATTTTGCTCTTTACAAGTTGTAAAAAATTAAGCAAAGAAAGGAGGCACAAACTTGGATTTCCTTGTTTTCTGTTTTCTTTTTTTTTAACAAGTTGTTGGCAAAAAGCCAGGAACTTTATATGGCATGCCCATAAAGGGAAAACTTCCCCTTGAGGAAAATCCGTTAGCCGAATGAAAAAAAATAGTGGGGAAAACTTTATTTGCCGCTCCCGTTGCATATTCAAAGCACCCCCCGCTCTCTCTCGTTCTTCTCCTGGCCATATCCCTGTCCAGTTTCGACCCGGCTTCCTCGTTTTCCCTGCTTTCCACTCCATTTTCGTGGTCTCTGGTCGCGCATTTCCGTTACATGCCAAACACTTTTGGCCTTTGTCCCGGGACCACAAAAGTCACCGCCTGGCGCATACAAATTAATCATTCGGTCAAAAAGGTTTGAGTGCCAGCAATTTCGCGAGCACGAAAAGTAGAAGGAGTGCGTCGTTCCGGCTCTGCCCGGCCATATTCTCGCCAGTTTTTGGATCTCAGCGGACCTTGGGATTCCCATCACGTACGCGACGTTTTTATGATATACCAATTTTGACATAATCCACGTGGATTACGAGCCAATACTCTCGTGCCTGCATGCATATAGATTTAGGGCCGAAAGCGAAGTTGGCTTTCGTCATTCGATTTGCTTTTTTGGCACTCACTTCATGATGAGTGTCGTTCTAAGTTGATTGAACTATTTCCGGCTTCGCACTTTGATCCACGTCCCAGCAGGGATCTGTTATTGCAGGGGCCACATTTTTGATTTAATGCTGGATATACATAGCTTCTAAATTTTATTAAATCTGTTTGTAGTAGGAAAAAGTATGTGAAAATATAGAAAAATCAAATGAGTGAAGTTGAAGTTAAAGAAAATCTTTTAGCATTTAAAAATATTTTTGAAACACTATATAATATATGTAAATACATTTTTAAAACAGCTTAAAATTGACTTGGACTTTTTATTCTAGTTTTTTTTAAATTCATTTAAGAAAATTTTAAATTAAATTAATATTATATTTACCTTAGATCTTAGATGCTACCTAATTTATGATTGAAATAATACGTTTAGATGAAAATTGAGACTATGAATTGTCCCTAAACTTGGTGCCTTCTAAAAATATTACATTTTAAATGACTTTCACTTCCAATTGCTACCTTTTAAGACTTTAAATGTGCATTTCCCTTCAGCCATTTCCTCTTTTGTTGTTCCTAATCGATTTACCGAAGCAACCTCAATCGTTTTAATGTATTCCCCTTCATCCCTTTTCCCCTTTTCAGTTACCATTTAACTCCATCGCGTTAGCCGCTTGTAATTTCATTTTGCATCATAATTTCATTCCAGCACTTGGCACTAGCCACTGCAATGGCAAAGGTTAATGCACCATTTGACTGTCTCCTCTTTGACTGTTTCCGGTGAGTGTTTTCAAGTGCAAATGTCCAAGGGGGATGCAGTCTCAGGGGGAGTTACTAATAGGTGAAGGGGTTGGGGTCCGGAAGCCAGTGGGAAGGTGTAAAGCAATGCCAAAGCCGGCGACAACAACGCCATCATCCTCATCAACAGCTGGCTAAAACCCTCGTCGTACGGCATATATGACAAAGTTTAAGTGCTTGCTAAATCCATAGATTTCATGCTGGCATTCGTGGCAAACATGGCCACACATTGTGCGAGACAACAGGCAACGCCAACACCAACGACTACGACAACAACGACAGTGGCAAACAACGAGGTGTTGGGTAATGTGCTTGCAACAAAAACAACAAGTTGGGGGCAACAATTGTTGCAACAATAGTATCGCATTTCAGTGTTTTTACTGTGGCATAAAAACAAAAGGCAAAAGCCGCAGTCAAACAGCGAACTAACACCGTCGAGTAGCAACAAAGGCAGCGCAAGTGCAACTACAACAGTAGCAACATGAAAAATACAGCAAGGGGAAAAATTGAATTGACTATTGAAATACCTACTAATTAATTATAATAACAGTATGATTTTTTAGCAAATTATGTTTTCTATTACAAAGATTCTTTGATAAATATAATCAATATATTCGAAATAATGGTAAAGATATACCTTTTCTTCTCACAAAATTACAAAATAGATTACTTATTCGGAGTCCCCATATAAAATCCTGTACAAAATACAAATTTCACGGGATAAACATTCAAAACCTAAAACCTCAAATATCACTGTACAGAATTTGGTTATAAATAAATCAAGTTCCAGTTTTAACAATAACTTATAATTTATTTCGAAAGCATCCAATTTAGACACAAGGTAAAAGAGTATAAATAATAAATTATTTTCATCATCTGTACGATCCCCGATATATACCATATACCCTTTGCACCCCCATGGAGTACCAGGTATAACCAGAACAATTCTCGTTTCGCAGTCTGGAAAAGTTTTTATTCCCCTCCCGCTGCGTCTCTCCTTCGATGGCTGATGGTTGCACGTAATTTTGTTTTTGTCGCGACGCAAATATGTTGGCCATAACAAGAAGCCCCCCCGCCCCCTGTCTTACCTTAACCTTACAGCACGCAGGGCTGGGCGCCACATCATCGCACTTGTCACTTTAACCTTGCACGGCCTGTCAGTGGCACCCTCGCTCTGTCTCTGTCTCTGGGGTCTGAAAATTTGCGCAAAGCGGCATGGAAAATGAAAAGAAAAGCCATAAAACCAAAGACGACGCGGCGAGCAAGCAAACAGCGCCGAAAGAAGAAAAAAAAAACAATGACGGTGAGCTGCAAAAGACAAAATGTTGCAAAAAGGTAACCGAACGAAGATGGCTTTCTCTAACTACAAGACTAAAATGTATCACTAACTTTCGAGATAAATCTACTTTCGAAATTGGAAGTTATAGGTCATTAAAATATAAAGTAATGACTAAAGGAAACAAATTTTCATTAAACGTTAATTAAAATCTTAATGTTGAAAAAGTAATCAATATAAAAATTAGTAATTACAGTTTTTAATATTAAATATTTATGATGTAAATCACCTTAAAAATATATTTAACCCAATGGGTATATCAATTTTAATGTTTAGTTAATTTAAATAATTTTTAAATCAGTTCATAGTTGTTAAAAAAAATTCCCGGCTTTTCGAATA
This sequence comes from Drosophila mayri, assembly GCA_008042485.1. Classification (NCBI taxonomy): domain Eukaryota; kingdom Metazoa; phylum Arthropoda; class Insecta; order Diptera; family Drosophilidae; genus Drosophila; species Drosophila mayri. The sequence continues at coordinate 134,088 of VNJN01003431.1, read as the reverse complement.
TCCTTTTCAGTGAGGGTATTTAAAGCGAGCACGAAAGGAGCGTAAATATGCCTGTCATCATTTTGACATCAGCTTCCTGCTGCCGTCGCAGAGTGGCGGGGTATGGGTAGTTTTCAGCCAGGCCATTACCATAACTATAATGCATATTTCAGCATCGAAGTCAAACATAAGACCGGCTCCGCAGAGCCTCCTCATCTCCCCAACTCATCGTGTCATCATCATCATCAGCATCAGCATCAGGAGGAGTGACGGGAACGATTCCCACTGTCTACTTGGGGCCTCCTGCCACATCGTGTTGCCGTTGTGGAAAATCCCTGTATCACTTTCGCTTGCGCCCCTGTTGACAATCTCGGTTTCAATGTGTGTCCACAGTCCGCCACTCCACCCACAATCCACCCCAGCAAGCCGATCCGCATACCTTATTCCCTTCCACATTTAGTGTCTGGAAACATGCCTCAGCATATTTATTCCCGCTTTCCTTGTTGTCTTTGCCTCAAACCCCTGAATGAATGGCAAGGTTTTAGCATAAAAGTTTATTGAACTAACGCTAAATAGATGGCATCGCAGGGAAGCCCCTTTTAGAAAATATGATGGTTCCTGCTGGAATATCTGCAGGTTATGGGATCTCCTAGTATTCCTTGTAATGCGTGACTTCATATAAATCGAAAAATAAATTAAATAAAAGGGTTTTTTCAAAAGCAAATTCACCTTGGAATGAGGAACTATTTTTTAAGACATTTTTGTAATTTCCTAACAAAATATATATTTTATTTTATTCAAACTCGTTCTTTACAAGTGTCTGTCCCTTGATTTAATCTCACTTTAAGTTCACTGCTTAATGCATGAAATATATTAAATAAACGCTGCGTGAAATCCATTTATTAGTATTTAAAATATATATTCGTTTTGATTGAATTAGTCTACTTATTCGCCATTTTTCTTTACCTTAATTTTTTTTGTACAAATACAATTTTCATTAACACGAACAGCCGCCAAAATAATGCAGTTTTTATTTTGATACCCTGGCATAGTGAAAAAATGAATAAAATTAATTAAACGTCAGCTTAAGCGACGTATCAGTGCAGCATTAATAAATTATAAGCGAAAAAAGGGTTAAATAAATAAACAACAACAAAGACCACAAACAAAAATTGAACAAAAAAAAAAACAGCAGAAAACAAAAAAGACAAAACAAACAACTTTCATGGAGGCCATAAACAACAAACTAATTAAATATGCATGTAAAAAAAATGTATTTATTAATATAAGCATAAAAATCGTGAATAATGAATGCCCTATAAAAAACGTTGATAGTTTTTATGAAATCCGGAAGAACGGAAACAAAAACCGTATAAGGGCATTTGATTGATAAAACAGCCCGAAAAGATAGGCTACGTTTTTTGAATGCGTTGCAATACGGCCGCCCAGTCTCTCACCTTTTGTCACAGGAACTGATAGCTAAATAAATCAAAAATTATTTTAAAGCTGAAATTTAAGCCAATGTCAACATATTTTCATTTCGTTAACCTTTCATTGTTAATTGATGAGGGTTGATTGTAACAGAATTGTTATTCTTTGGTTGACTTTTCACGAAATACAAGGTTAATGAAAGGTTTTAATTTAAACTAAAGAACATTGATTTGGGATCAGTAAACAATTAGTTTAGGGCGTTATTTTTTTTTTAATATACAAATTTAGAAGTAAAAGGAATATAAAATTATATTTTTATCTAAATACAGTGAACTTTAAATTAATTCATATTCTATCACGATAAACACAATTTAAGCATGATGGAGATTTAAGAAACAAACCCTCGAAGGCATCCGTAAAACAAATATTTTGTTCGTTAGCGTATTTAATATTCCGCAGCCTAATTAGCATACAATTTTCCCCATTTTCCTGCACTGCACATTCCTCTTTATTTATCGCTGCCGCCCAAACACTTTGGCCAAATTAAATTGTCAATTATTGGCAAACAAGCCACTGGGCGGCTACCAGCGAAAGTCATGCCCGGGCCCATAAAGTAATGAGGACAACCTCCGATGTGCCACGCCCCCGTCGACCTCGCCAAACGCCCCCGAAAACCACAGAGTCGAGCATTTGTTTGCTTGTTGGTTGAATGAAAAATATGCAAGCTGCAACCGCAGCTTTAACCAGCACCCGACGCATTTGTCATTCTTGGGGCCAGGACACCGAGCACACATAGGACACAAGCACACACAGCCCACACACACAACACACAACACACAAGCAAATATATGCAGCCGGGGGGCAGGATTGAAAGAGAGAAAGTCCTGGGAGAGGCATTCGCAACCGTTTGCCAATATTCAAATGGCAAAAAGTCAGACATATTCTCATTAACATAAAACATAAATATTTACTTATGCCACATTCACACACACACACACACACACCCACATTCTCTGGACATTTCTATTTGAGTTGGTCGAAAGGGATTTCCCGCTTTCCTGCAGACATTTCCTTGCCTTTTGCATTTTTACGCCATTACGACGTGCTGTCTGAGGGCTTCGGTGGGGTGAAATGTGTGCTAAAATGCCATTTCCATAAATGCAAATCAGTTTGTTTACCTCACCCCACCATCCGATCCACCATTCTCCGTGCACTCCATATAGTATATCTTCCACAAATAGTTATAACTTTTGAGGCGTTGCTAGCCGCCGAATAAATTTATTCCACTTCTTATTCACTTTTTATGTTGTTGGCCAACTTGATGGTCGTCCTCCCATCCAGCGAGGGCGGGGGGCGTGGCCAAAGTGCAACATGCAACGAAATTGATATTCGCTGGTTAGTTATGGGCTGCACGTAATTGAAGATGCCACGGATTGGCTTCACCCGCGATGGTGGGTTTTTGGAATTGAATTTTTATTAAGAGATTTTGCGATAGGTTACACGGGGAGTTTAATCGAATTACTGAAGACTTACAGGGAATAAGTTTCAAGATCAATAAGGATTAAGTCAAGGATACATTCTGAGCAGGGAACTAAGTACTGTAAACCTTTATTGCTTTCTAAAAAGAACAACATTACAATTTCAAATCACAGGTTAGAGTCACCCATTACTCCTATCCCATAAAGGAAAAGTAAGCTAATTGCTAAGAGCGCTATAATCGTTTGCTTATCGGTAAAAGTAATCAAGGTTACGCCCCGTACATTAACATTTCATTCAGTCAATACCCTTTGAGTACACACACAACCCCTGCCATATCATTATAATCAATGTCTTCATTCCATGTCCAGTGAAAAACACAAAACGGAGAGAAAGGAACCCCAACAAGTGGGGACACGTACCACCATCATTAAATCAGAAACCAAACAAAATATTATAGACCGAACTGGAAAACAAACCGCAGACACACACACACACTTTAGTAGAGGAAAACCGAAAACCAGACTGGACCTCGGACCCAAAAACAAAAATAACAAGAGCTCGTGGAGGAAGACGAGAATATTGCAACAACGCCCAAGTCATTAGAATTCCTTTTTTGAAAATTTTATGCACAAAACTTGGCAAAAAAGGAGCAGTGCAAGGGGAAGCGAGACCAAAAAGCAAAACGAATTTCATTAAATTAGACGTAACGGAAACAAAGTCGTTAAAACTTGGCAATCCCCAAAGGGATACCTCCCCTTTTCCCCCCTCTAAAATGCAATGCTAACGATCCACCAAACGAGCATTTGTTGCAGTGTGAGTGTGTGCATGGGTGTAGAGGGGCCAAGGGGGGGCTCCACAGGGCTCCTCAATGCGTAGCGCATTGTCCACTTGGCGCTCTTGGGCCTTGGACACTAACCAACCGACCCATACAATGGCATTTTAATAAAACTCAGGCGAAAATCCCTTAACAGGACCTCCATCCGGACACACTTTAACAATTTTCGTGAGCACATTTAAAGCGGTGAGAAGGTGATACTTTTGGATTGTATAACGAACTATTGATACCTCTTTGGGGATATCCTGATTATTAAATTATAAGAGCATTAAAAATAAATAATCATTGGGTGGGTGTATTCTCTTGAAATTTAAATGGTAGAAAACAGAACGGTTTTAAGCATTGTAACATTTGAAAAGAGATGATATGATCTCTTCATCAGTTAGCACTCTAAAAACCTGAGATTTTTTTCAAGTGTGGATACATTTGAAATATATTCCGAATCGCTGAAAAGATTTATTTAGAATTCAGTCAGAGTTACTATCTTTCCTTTCATAAAAAAAACATAAAAGAAGAAGAAAGCTCACCTCCAGAAACTGAACTGATATATATTTAATACTATTATAATTATATTTAAATTTATTAATACTTTTTAGTATGCAATTTTGACATAATTTATGTATTATATAGTATTATTTTCTACAAAAACTTCCAACTAAAATGATTTTATATTATAGTCAGCATAAACTCACAAACTCAACTCACTACATTCGTACCCTGTAACTAACGCACAAAACTACCTTCCTTTTCCATATGCATTAGGAGACAGATCCGTTGGCCACGTTTGAGAATCAAACTGAAACCAGTTTAGTTGCTGCGACCCTCAAGAGCATTGTCTGCTAATAGAGACTTGACTGAAGTGTGTTCCTGGCTGTGTGCTGGAGGATCCACATCCACCCCAGTTGGCAGTGGTGCAGTCCCCGTGACCCATGCTCATTTCATGCAATGGCAAATTGCCATTTTTAGTTGGCCATTCGATGTAACCGAAACTGGCTACCATTTCGACCATTGCCATCCTACAAATTAGTATAATAAAACGTTTCATAAAGTGGAGCTATACACTTGGGGAAACAATGACCGAGGGGTGGACTGCAGAGGGGTATCTCGCATTTGGCTAGGGTTTCAGTTTTAGGTTTAGTCTTCTTGATTCCTTTTTAAACGAAAAGAAAGCAAGAGGTATATAGGTTTTAGGGGAGATTTATATACCATAATCCCCGAAAATTGTTAACAAAATGTTTAGTTGTGTAGAACATATAAGGAATATTTTGTAAGCTTGCCAATTTAATTATATTTATTATTAAATTGGGTATTCCTTAGTCGAAGCTCTGGACTATCGTGACTTCTTTTTTATGCTCGTTTAATAGTTTTGTTTGCATTTTTGTGCTGGAAGCTCTTCTTCTTTACGGCCACTAAGTATCCATTACATAACGAGGCGGGTTCTGCTCAGTTCAAGTGGGCCGGCGAACCCCTCTTTGCGCCTCCACCCCCCAACTTGGGATATTTATTACAACGCTGCTCCGAAAATGTCATTCGAAATTGTATTATCCCCTGGCAGCGCGAGTCTAAGGGGCGTCAATGTCCTTAACTTCTTTGAAATTGTCGCCATATTTTGCAATTAGAATAGACGTGGAATAGGGGAGAAAATTGGTAAGGGAAGGCAGAAGCTAAGGAGGATGACAGCGACGGCAGAGGCGACGTCTGACACATTCAAGAAATTACAACGGCAAAGGCCCGCGGCAAAGGACTCACAAAAGGCGTCCGAAATGTATTTTATGGCCTGTTGAAATGTCTCGCGCTTTGTCTCCGCATTGTTCCCCAACCCCGCACACTCCCCGACAAGTGTCCAGGTTGTCATGTCTCCTTGGTCCTGGAGGAGATATACATTCCTCATCCTTAGGGCCCCGGGGGAGGGTAATGTGTTGATTGAATAAACGAGTTGTAAAAAGTTGAGCCATAAACCGATTTTATGAATAGATACAAAAGAAGGCGAGTTAGGATTGTATTTTTGGCAATATTTATTATTAAATCATTCTTATAACCTTATAAACTATATTGTAATTAAATCGAATTTGTTAATTAATTTGTTTATACTTGTACTTGTACTATAAATGATATTTTTATCAAGTTTCTTGTCATTTAAATTCAGCATAAATCAAATTATATTATTTACAAATTGTAATACATTTTAAAACCCTGTTCGTATCCTTTTAAATAAACTAAACTCCAGTCAAACTTTGCTCTAGTTACATGAAAATTAAATTTAATATTTCTACTTGGTTTCAGTCAGGACAGGGCAGTCACTCCAAACAGGTAACTTTACTCCGAGTGACTTCCATTTGTCCGGTGCACCCCTCTGCCACTCCTCAAGCTCATTTATTTTAATGCATTTTACTAATTACTCACCAAAGGCAGAAGACGAACAAGAACTGGCCAAGGAGAAGAAGTTGAAGTGGCAGCAGCACCCGGGGAAGGGAAAATTAAACTTTTTGACTAACTCGACATGTAAGTTTAGCCATTTAAAGCCGAAACCACGGCCAGCATTTCATTTACTAGCCAAAAGTTTCTGTTGGGGGCATTTAATTAGTGTGTATGTACGAGAGAGAGCTCGACTTCTGGGGAGAAAGTAGACGAGAAATGTGTAATCAACCCTTGAGGGTCTCCAATCCCTGTCCCTTTCCGTGTTCCTGGCCCCAGCTAAGCTGTGCTGGCCATTTTCAATTAAGTTGCGAATGTGTTGGGGGAAAATGTGAAGCAAAAAAGGTCGAAAGAGTCGAAAAATCAAAAATAACATAATGGACAAATTAAAATGTTTGCTCTGCCTTACAATATACGAAAATTCCCCACTAGATTTTCCCGAATTTTTTTGTTTTCCCCTCCCAAAAATTCCTGGACTATTCCGATTCTCTGTCTGCAGCACTTACATTTTTGCCTTCGTTGTTGTTAGCCATTGGGGAGTCTAAATGAAATTGGTTTTGCACAGCCAACAAAAGGCAATTTACAAAATTTCTTTGCTTTGAATTTTGAGCGCTAAAAAAGAGCGACGAAGGTGTGGAGGCACTCGTTTTAGAGAAAGCTTAGAGAAAGGGAGAAATAAGCCAGTTTTAGTGCATTTGAATAAGGATCTTAAAACTTTAAATTCAGAAAAATATTAAAAATCAAACAAACAAGTCCTTCGAAGAACAATTTTAGATCTAAGAATGAATTTACATTTCCTGTGAATCCCTTAGCTTTTGTAATGCTTTACAAACCTCCCCACAAACTTTACCCAAAACTAAAAGTTCCCTCATTCATTTATGATGATATTCTGTTTTGGATTTTTGTGGCCACCGAAACGTTCTTGGCTAATCTCATCAAATGGCTTCGGCATAATTTTCTTATCGGCGGGAATCGGAAATGAGACTGGTCACAGTCCACATAGCTTCCGCTGAATTTATCCCCATTTTCCTCTGGCTTGTGCCGGAGGAGGCCACTCCATTGGAGTCCATGGAGCATTTTTATGGTCACTCAAATGCGCATAAAACTTTGTCCCCGCATGTGAGTGTCTCTCTCTGGTCTTTTACGACTTTTTTCTTGTGCTGCTCTGCTCTGCCAAAAGCTGCTGATTAAACTTTATGGCAAATTTGCTGAATCAGTGCTTCCCAGGACTCCCACATCATCCTGCTCCTGCCCCGAATGCTCACACACTCCACTGACTAAATACAATCAAATCAAAAATTCCAGTCCTCACATCACAGCGGCAATGTTTTTACGATGCACCAAAAATTTGTGGAAACTAATTTTGTGCAAATATCGCTAATAAGGCGGATATTTACATTCACTTACAGTGGCGTTTCAAAGTTAGATAAAGGGATAGTTTGGCTATAATTTTAGCTTTTTAAAAGTATAAATTAATACTTTACTATGGCATGCTTTAATTTTAAATATTTCCATATTAAAACGACAATGAAACATATTTAACCCGCATTCCTCTCCAAAGTTTTATGATACTTACTGTACGCACATGTTGCTAGCTTCCCCCACATACCGGCCGTACAATAACAAATTCAATATAAAATTATTTACAAAATGCATTTAAATTTTATTTGTCACATGTGTTACACGAACATGGAGCCCTGGGACGACGCTAAAATGTGGAAGGGCAAAGGAAAACTTTTTAGTTGGCGTAATGGGAGGGAGCGCTTTGCAGCATTATCCGGCTGTGTCATTGTCCTGTTTGTCCGCATCCTCGATACGGCTCGATACGGGGCAGCAGCTGGCTAAACAAATTGAGAATTGATTCTTTATAGACCATTAGTTTTGATTATACAATAGTTGGTGGGAGTGGGCGTCGCTGGACGGACCAAGGACCAAGGACCAAGGAAAGGTCTGCTCGGCTAGACGACATTCAATTGAACGCTTCAACGCCTATCGGGCAATTTGGTGCCGAAAATTATGAGGCTGCCATAGCTATTATGGTCCCACGATATATGGGACAGTAGTCCACAGGCTCCAAGGAGAATGTGTGCCCATGTCCATGATAAATTTGGGCTTATTTATCGGCCTGGCCAGTGGCAATTGGTAGCGACCAGGCCAGCAGCACAACGCACTGCCAGCGAGTGTTTCGGACACTAAGGCTATTTGTAGTTTCGGCTTGGCTAGCTCCTCCGTCAATGGGGGGATATATCCGCCCGATGCAGGGTTGGGGCAATCAAGGGGCATCCGTCCGAATTCCGGGCAGGGTGTCGGGGCTAATGGTGTGGGCCTGGTCACTGATACATTAGCCAGGCATTGGCTGCAGCTGCTGCTGTTCGAGCGGCAAAAGCTTAAAGTTCAGCCAAGGGTAATAAGCCGTCAGTGCAGTTAAAGTTTCTAGTGTTCCGGGAAAATGGGGAACAAGGGAGAGATTTAACATGTGCTTAGATCTCAATGGTATTTACTCCGAGCTTATTGAAGGAACCACAATCATAAACATTCTGCCAGTTCAATATCCACGGTTTAAACTTAAATTTTAATATAAAACAAGGCTTTATTTAATGGCATCCGCATCCGACTCATTTAAAAATAATGCCAACTATGTTATCGCTTTTATTAACAAAATGAAATTAAAGAAAAAATTGTTCAATATTATTACGCTTCATTTGATCAAATTGATTTTCATTTCATTGGCCTGCTGCCATGCAAGGCATTAATATATTATTTTATTTTAATGCATCATTTGGCAGTAATTTCAAAGATACAAATATGAACAACAAGAGCAGGCATACACAAACTGTCGGCAACAATTTACAGAATTGTTTTACAATCCGAAAGCGAGCAACAAAAATCAATAATATACAAAACTGAAATCTCTGTGTTTATCGTGAATTTCCAATTGCAATTGTTTATAGTTTTACATAGATGGCAAGTGCAGGGGCTGTGGGAGAAAAGACAATGTCTGTTTGGGATCGCGGCATTAATGATTTTGAAGGACAAATTAGGCTATGCGGCAGTCGGGCAAAGTGCATAATTAATTAGCTGGTCAGCGCTGGAAATTGTGCCGCTGGCCGGGAATCAGTTGAAAGTTTTGTGGCGAGTCCGCAAAATAGCTGGGTTTACCTGCAATTGAAATGAATTCAAATCACAAAATCCATCGAGTTGTCCAGAACCATGTAGGCACAACTGTGTCGACGCCAAATGGTCCTGGCTGCTGAAATGGAAAATTTTCGCGAAAATTAGAGGCAGATTTTTCCGCATTTATCTAGCCGTGTGGCCAAATTAAGTATGAACCATAGCTATAAGGTTTGCTATTTCGAACTTTGAAGTTAAGCTTATGAATTGGGAAATCTAAAAGACTATACAAATTTTTAGAAGCTTAATCTAAATTGAGCAGAAAAAAATATAAACTAAATACGAATGAAAATATAATAAATTAGACTAAGCCCCCTGAAATTATTAAATCTAAATACAGTGCGTTTCATAGCTTGCTATGCAATTATGAATCGCACTTTTTGCGGTTTCGTTTTAGTATTTTGTTGTCTTTATTTTAAGGTTTTTCTCATTGCATAATTTATCAATTAATTGATTAGTTTAATTTATTTTCTCTTTTCCAGCTATATCGCATTATTTGCTGTAATCCTTTTTGTGTTTTTCTTTTTTCGTTCCCCTTTTAGCTATTCAAACTAATTCTAGTCTCAGTTAATTACATTTTAATGCTTTAATTACATGGTTTAAATGTAGATTTAGTCATTCATTTTTGAATCGTTTATGATATTTTACATTTAACAGCCTTATTATTAGCATTTCCTTAGCTTTTCTCTGCGGGAGGTGACTCTTCAGTGTTATTATTATTATTTTTTTTTCATCACACAATTAATTTGCCTCGTGCATTGTTTTTATATAACTCTAATTAAGATTTGCTCGTTAGGGTTGGGTATTCTTGTTTGGCTTTAACTCTTCTGTGGGAGCACTTTCTGCTAAAGTTCTTAATTTTTTGCTGGGTTCTTTGATGTCCTTACTTTAACTAGTTCGGTGCTATTTTGAGTTGGTTTCCGGCTTTGGGTGTAAATTATTATTTGCTTTGTTTTGTTTTGCTTGCTCCAAATGCAATACTCTAAATGCTTCAAGGGATTAAGGTTTTAATATATAGATATAGTTGGGGAATTGTATTTACAAGCCAATATTTATGGATTTGTCTGTATATCTTTACATACATTTTCGTTGTTGTTCTTATTTGTTGTGGGAACTTTCTATTGGATTAACTTGTGGGAGTTTGATGGAAGTCTAAGAATTCTAAGGGTTGAATTTTTTGTATGGAAGAAGCAAAGGGGTTCTAATATTATTTAAATATTCTATGGGTTATCTAGATCACAACAGAGATTAAGATAAAGAGCCAACATCTGCTGAATAATGTAAAATTAGCCCCATATATGAAAAGGAAATATTCTAGAAATAACAATTTTGATATTACAGAAAGAAGAACATTTTAATTAAATTTTCTAGGATTGCCCCAACAATTTTAAAAAGTATTTTAGGAACCCTCGCAACTGACCACAACCCAACTTCCACCTGCAAGCTGATATATAGAATTAACGCTTACATTTTATCCACAATCCTTAAGATAAACCCGACTGCTTCTAGGTGTATCCCCTCTAAATTATTGAGCAACTTTCTATTGACCCAAGCGGTAAAGTGGGTTTTAAGCTATGGCTTAGACATTGGCGCTAGAACCGAAACTACTCAGGAATTTGCTATCGCCAGCTAAGCTGTTCACACTAGCTAAGGACTTGTTGTTGTCACCTGAGCCGGCCATAAATGGGTGATGCTGTTGTTGCTGCTGCTGCTGATGCTTGAAGGATTGGTAGGCATCCGAGCTGACTGCCGACCAGGTGCCATCCTTGGCCTTCACGTACAAGTGCTGTTTGCTCGGCTGCTTGCTGCCAAAGTGATGATAGTCCCCGGGAGCTGCAATCGAGGCACTGGAGGCCCAATCGTTGAGCAACTGGTTGGTGGAGTTGCACAGTCCCAGGCCGGAGTAGTCGCCGGCATCGGATGGGGGACCGCCAGTTAGAAAGTCGAGGGTTCCTCCATTGGTGGAACTCGCATTTGTGCCCGCACTCGCATTATTCTGCCTAAAACCAGACTTTCCCAAAATATTATTCTCGCTTTTGTAGAGCGTCTTGGGCTGCCGCTGGCGCCTTAGGGTCCCGGCACCACCGCCACTGGCCATTTGGGCCGCCAGAGTGGTATTGGCATAAGCACCCAGTCCCTGCTTCAGGGCATTGCTGGCGAGGAGCAGCTGCTGCTGCTGGTTAAACGGATTCGTCCGCTCCGATTTGGTGGCATCCAATTGATCCATTTTGTTCTCGGTTATGTTGATCTTTTTCAGCTTGGCCGGGGAGGCTGTCACAATGGCTGTGCTGGCCGTGGATGTGGTCATCAGATTGGGTTGCTGCTGCTGCTGCTGCTTGGATTCGAGGCATCCGTAATGAGCACTTGGTGGAGCAGAGTACATCCCAGCGGATTGATAGTCATTGCTCTGGTGATTGTTGTTATTGCTGCCGCCCTGGTTGGGTTTTGTCGCATAGCGGTTCTGGTAGAGCTTGACATTGGCCACCACATTGGTGGTGGCATAAGCACCGCAGCTATCGTACAGGGAGGCCGCCAAAGGCCCGCCCGCGGACGAGGGTGCTCCATGGGTGGGACTCTTGAATGTGGAACAGGCGACTTCCGCATAATCGGGCATATTCAGGGGCGAGAGTCTGCAATGGGAGAGAGATGTGGAATGGACACAGTTTAAAATTGATTCAGAAGGGGGAGACTATGATGTATGGTTTATGTGCACCCTGAAAAATATTATAAATTAATTCTATAAATTATTCATGTTTTTTTTACTAGTTAATTAAGAGATAGCCCAGAAAATATGTCCCAGATCTTATATCTATTCATTCCTTCATTTTGTTTCAATAAATTTTATAGTTTATAGGCAGTTTTTAAATATACTTTGAATCAATTTTAATATTTTATAACTACAATTTACTCTTGCCTCATTAGGGAATTTCTAATATTATCTTACACTCAATATCTCTCAGTGCAAAATAATTTTCTGTGAATTTGTGCTCGTCTGGGATTCACATCACCCATTTCATAAATCATTCGATGTCGTTGTTGATGGGAGGAAATTGCTTTTGTTAGGCACTGAATGCAACTCCGGAAATTATTCCCCACTCACACCTGCTCATTAAAAATTTGTTGCTGCAATTTCCCTTTGTGCAACTCCCTCGTCCTGGCCGTACCGTAGCCATTGCAATTTGGTTAAATATGGCAAATACAATACACAAATTTCCCCATTAGCATTTCCCAACTTTGTAATTAGAGGGAGGAGGAATTAACGTGGCAACAGCAACAGGAAATGGAAATGGCAAAGCCGGACTCGCATTCAAATCAAACTTTTATCCATGCGAGTTTCTGGCAACACAAAAAATTAACGTTTCCCTCCAACGAGACAGAGGGAAAAGCAGCGAGAGAAACTTTTTTATTGCTCAAATTTTTGCACACTAATTAGCTAATGAGATAATGCTTATCTATCGCTTTGCTTCTCCCAATGAGTTCTCGTAAAAATTTACTGAAACGTTGGTGGGGGTTGGGGAGGAAAAAATCCGAATAGTTTTGGTAATTTCGTGGTGGTTTGGATAGTTCAGCAACTGCCAAGGATAGACCAATTTACAGGATGTGGGGAGAACTCAATTTAATTTTAAAGCTGGGAGATTTCGGTAGATTTTCCATATCCTTATAGAAGACATATCATTTTATATCCGATACGGTTGACCCAATTATAAAACGCATTTCAAAATATGCTAAGGAATTCGAAATGACTCGAGCTATTAAGCTGTGGCCTTAAGGACACGGGGGGAATATGAAAATATGGAGATCTGAAGAGTTCCGAGTCCCTTCCCCGAGGACTATCAATTTTTAATTGTTAATTTAGCGGTGAAAATTGCGTTTTTCCAGGGGGGTTGTCAACGACTCTCGCCCCCTCGAATCAGACAACAACCCGCGAAAGAAATTAAATATTTTAATTGGAAATTTTAGGTAATGACGTCGCCGCTCCTCGCACGTGTTCCGCGGGGAGAGAAGCGAAATAAAGGGGCGGTGTGGGGGGAGTGTTTATGTAAACAAGGGAAATAAAAGAAGATCCTGTTCGGGTGTATTCCTGCTTATGTTATACTTTTTACGACTTTACAACGTTGTTAAAAGTGAGCAGCGGCGGGAAAACTTCGGTTCGAAGGAATACAACAACGGAAAAATTGAAACGGAAATAATGAAAATCGCGTAACGGAAGTGGCAACGGTATTCGAGGGGGAAGTCGTTGGTATGCGAGTGCGAGGGTGGTGGTAGGAAATGCTCCAAATTGCAAGTGAAGTGGAAGGTGGCGGATATTCCTTCATAAAAAATAAAGCAGAGCAACGGGAAGTCTAAACAAATAAATGCGTAAAATGCCGCAAATAAATACGCTAAAGTTTTCCGGGCTGGGAAAGCGAGACAGACAGGTGTACGCGGAGTAGGACAGCAATATGTCGCCAGCAGTTGCCACTTTTTTATTGCCTCTTGTTTGGATTTTTGTTTTATTTTCTTCTGCTGCTCAATTTTTTTGTTTTGTTTTATTATTGTTGCCGCAACGGTACATTAAGCTTTAAGGCACGAAAAGAAAAACACAAAGGAAATGTGCTTTTCCTTTTTATAAATTCCTAAGTAAGAAGTACACGGAAAGTGGGTGGGCAAAAGAAAATGGGTCGCTTGAATATGGAACTGGGATTAGGCGCAATGGAATTAAGATGATTAAGGAGAAATTTTTAGGTTTTTCGGGTAAACTTTGGAGAGGTTTTCCGAGAACCATTTGACAAACTGGTAGAGTTTCCTTTTATTGGACTGTCAGTTCGCGGAAAGTTCAGATTTAATATTGGGATTGAAAAGTTTAAGAGTTTTGACGAATTCAATGACAGTTTAAGCTACTTGAATGTCGTCGACTTCTTAGGAATATTTAGGGAATTAAAAGGATGAGTCTTCTCTTCTTGGATACAAATCAGGTGATTTTTATTTAAATTTTAATAGGTTTTAAATCCCATTGGTTTTACTTTCAATTCAAGAAAATGCGCGATCCCTTACTCTGTGATACATTTCCCCCAAAAAGGAAAACTCATTAGCCTTTAAGGGAGAACCGCAAGAGGGGAAAAATAAAACAACAGCCAAAATGAAACAAGGAGATAAAACAGCCCCGGGAAATATGAATGAAATGTGTGTATGGAAATTAAATAACGGCTGCAGTGCACCCTCCTTCCGCTGTGCCACTGGCGCTGCCTGCTCCTGCCCCTCCAGTAACGTAAACAGTTCGAGGCTGGGGTAAGTTACCAAGGCCCAAAGTAAAACCCGTTCAAGTGTAACAATTTAATGGCGTTTGTTGTTGCTGCGGTGGCTTTCGGATGGTTCTGCCTTCGAGGGTGGCTCGGTCCTTGGTTGGGGAATTTTAAGAAGGCAGCGGTTGCAGCCCCACAAAATATATTTTTTACGATCCAGCTCGTAAATAGTGCGATGGATCTTTTACTTAAAGTAAACGAGCTCACATTTCTTGTTATTACACAGAAAACAAAACAAAAATCAGAACCTTATTTTCAGAGTAATTTTGCAAAAAGTACTCAAGAAGTCATGAGATTTAAAATATATTAATTTCCTGTTATATTTTTCCCATGGAGCTTACGATTTTCATTAACAGAATTTATATGGAAATATAAATAATTTCTTATCCACCCACCCATCCCCCTACCCATTTAAGTCTTCTGCTCTTTGGCCAATTTTTATTGTAATTAAACAGTCAGCGAAGCGCAGACAGGATATTAAGCCAACTTCCTGGGCTGATAAACAACCCGGGCCTCACCTCTCGTAATCAGGCAGGAGCGTTGGCTGTTGTCCCTGTTGGGCGGTGGCCTGTGCGTATCCCGGAAGTTGCTCCTTTGTCGTACATGTGCCATTAGCTCCTGCAGCCCCACCTGCTCCGGCGCCCTGTCGCCAAACGCCGCCGGTGGGATCGATCCAGAGGCCATTGGGGCCAGTTGCCGCTGTCGAATTTGAGCCAACGGCACCGACGGCTCCGCCTCCATTTAGCGGCAATGTTGGAAACTTTCGCACGGTTCCGATTGCGTGATTGCCTGAAATAAAAAAAAAATACGAAATACAGGAGACTGAATATATCGGAATGGCGTCTATGTGTGTGCTGGCAATGATTACGGCTCGTTAAAACTAAAATGGAGAACCGACTGCCCGGGGTTTGCTCAGCCAGCGCTGTTGTAACGTGCAAATAATAAAAGACGGAAATTACTTTTTATATTCAATTGGCAAAAGCTTTTGCACGCCCTTTTCCAGCGAGATTGTAAATGCCCATTAGTTGTTAAACTAAATGGGTATATTGGGTATATTATCTGGCTAGTAACCTAACTAAGAAAGAGCTATAGTAGTAGGTCAATAAATATTCTTTGGATTCTGTTTTATAGAAAAATTATTGTTTGATTTATAAATTCTTCGTTTATTTACAGGGTATCTTTCTTAAACTCCCCTCAAACAAAAAAACTACAAACTCTTTAGTTTCTTGCTATATTTAGACTTCTGCCAGCCAGACAATTGATGTGATTTTCACGTGAGCGTTTGTCGTTTTTATGTACGTTACAGGACCCCCTTTATTGTTGCTCCTTCTCTCCAAATAAAAGCTGAAAAACTCCCCAACTGCTGCTCTAGTTATCGTGGCTTGTTTATCTTTTTATAGTCGGTTTAACCTTGGCGCTGTGGCTTACTGCCAAAGATTATTACCCTTGGTTTTTGGTTCCTTGAGTCTTTACAATGTTATGAGTGCGTGTCCTGTGTCTGCAGTTATTGTGGCTTACAAAATGGCAACCTAATTGAGACCGGCCATAAATGCTCGAGTCATAAATCATAGATTATGGAGTGGAGGAGAGCAGGGAGCAAAATGCTTGCATGTCCCAGACCGGAATGGAGATTGTTCCATCAAAGTGGTATATAAGTTAAGATGGAGCAGAGTGGTAAAAACCCAGGAGAATACATTTTGACTGGCATTTTTATGAATATTTTAAGCAAGTATTTATCTCACTTGCTTGTACTTGCATTGGTTTTCGTGAAATACAAAATAACTTAAAGATTTTAAGCATCTAAGCCTATTGTGTTTCCCGTGAAGCCTTAAATATTAAACGCTTTACACCCTAAATTGAGCTTCAATAACCCCCACCTTCTGCAAATCTTCACACAAAAAAAGAACAAGCAATTACCATGCAAAAAAGGAAGAGGAAAATAAATATAAATTTAAATTAAAGTTCACTCACCATGTAAACTGCCCAGCGAAGTCTGCTTGATAAATTGATAGCGCTTGAATAGAACCAATGCGCCCAATAGAAACACAATTATGGCAATGATGGAGCCCAGCAGGACGATAAACCAGGTCTGTGTTAAAAAGTCATCGGCAATATCACGACTGATGGGATATCTGCAATAGACAACACAATAAAGAGCCCGGAATGAGAACGGTTATCGGGGCTGCGGATGGAGCTGTGTACGTGCCCGGGCGGAGGCTTAGTTTAATGGTCGCAAAAGTCGTTGGCCATTGTCGTTGGCTGTTAATGGATTGATGTGGACCTCGCTGCGACACTTGGCAGTCAAATGAGCAGCCCCACAATGCCCACACAAAAGCGAGTTACACTTTGCGAAATTTACAGTCAATTTAAATTGTTATTCAAGGGGAGCTTCTAACATATAACGTTCCTCTTTCTCCCAGTGCACCCCACTCACCTCGTGTAGCCCGTGTCCAGGGACTGGGTGCGTGCATCGATGCGAAGGACAGCCGGCTTGCTGAAGGGTCCAACTCCCACCCGGGTGGCTGCCGCCACTGCGATGTAGTAGGTGACTCCCGTGGTGAGGTTCGCCAGGAGCAGCGTGGGGGTGGCCGCGTCTATGGTCATATTTTTGAATATCCGCGTCGTATTGTGCACGTCCAGGCCTTTGACGACCACATTGTAGCTGGTGAGGATGCCTGTTCAATGCCGATTTTCCAAGGGGGGTTGCACGGGGAAGAGAAAGAGAGAGAGGCAAAAACTCACACAAATGAAATTAAATGTAAACAAAGGAAGAGCGAGTTCATCCGCATTGAAACGCTCCAATGAAGGTATTTTGACAAAGGAAGTGACGGGATTACTTATGAATCTCTGGGGGACTCAGGAAGCTAAATTACAGTCTATTATTCAGGATACCAAAGATGTGAATTTTTTAATGTTGGAATTTGAATCTTTTAACCCTAAAATTAAATATAGATTACTAACCATTGCGAGTCCTATTTGGTTGTGGAGGCAACCACTTCAGGAAGACCGAAGTGCGATTAAATTGAATGGCTTCCATGCCATATGGTGGTGCTTCTGGAACTGTAAATATAAAATACAAATAAGTTACAATTATCCATCAAATTTAAAGAAAATAAACTAAAATAATATAATATAAAGGAGTTGATATCGGTTCAACCAAAGCCTTACCATCTTCGAGGGTTCGCACCCGCTTGGAGTTTGAGGGCTTTCCTACGACGCTCTTGTAAAATGGCACAAGAAAAAACTCATACGTAGAGGCCTTTGCCAGTCCAGGCACCGTGCAGGAACTGAGTCCCTGACCCTTGTTGAGCAGTGTAACCATCTTGTATTCACTGGAGTGGAGTTCCCGGGCGTACAGGTAGAAGCCTTCGATGTACTGGCCACTGTCGATATCCCAAGAGAGACGCACTGTGGTCGAGTCACTAGCATTGGCCTCCAGTAGCTCCACAATATCATTGGCTTGCAGCAGGGTTTCCACATCGCTGAGAAGGAGCTGAGAGGTTCCAGAGTTTTCACTACCATCTCGGACTCCCACCAGTTTTCCCGCCGTTATGGGTTCCGAGATGGGTGAGGGGGGCGAGAAGCCCAGGGAATTCTCCGCTCGCACGATGAACATGTAAGCTGCTCCCTGGGTCAAGCTCTCGACGGTGAAGATCGGTTCACTGAGTCGCGAGGCTATCGGTATCCAGGTTTTGCTCTGATTTGTGCAATACATTTCCACGCTATATCCCAGGAATGACGAGGCGCCAGCCTTATCACTCGTGGGCCAGACAATAGTCAAGGCCGACGCCGTGGCATTCAGGATCTTGGGTTGTCCCGGCGCAGTGGGACATTTGCTCTGCTCCGGAGCTCTGTAGAATTTGATATTCGGATTGGTGGGCAGTTCTATTCTGAGGAAGCCACTCCACGTCGATTTTCCAGCCCGCGAACTGGCCACACAAGTGTACAGTCCCTGATCCTGTTGGCGATCGAGATCGGATATTATCAGATCTCCAGATGTTGTGATATTCAGCTTCGAACTGGGTTGCACGGGTATGCCATCCCGGTACCAGGATATCGTGGGACTTGGCAGACCAATAGCCTTACACTGAAGCGTGGCCAGGGATTTGATGGGCAGCGTTTGATTCACAGGACCCGATATTATAATCGGTGGTGGTCGGTCCTCCTGGGAGTCCAAGCTCAGCTGGACCCTCGACGTAATGCTGGCCACTTCGTTCATGGCATTGCACAGTATCACCAGATCCTTATCGGTTCTCTGGAACCGAGTGAGCGTCAATATCGAATGACCTTCTTCGGTGTTTAGACTGTGGAATCGATCCAACGGCGGGGCCCCGGGAAATATGAGTGTACTGTTGTTCTTGATGGTCCAGAAGATAGTTGGCTTGGGGTTTCCACTGGCGCGACACTCGAACGAAGTGTCCGCACCGAGTTCCACGGATTTGCTCGCAGGACGTTGAATGAATTTCGGGGGGGCTACAGTGTCGGTGCGGGGAGTAGGAGGATGGGTAGACTAATTAGCTAAAGTGCTCGACTAGCGGTTGTCTAACATGAGGTAATTAGTGTTTGGGATCACCCCAAAAAAACTTACCGTAGACAGTCAGAGTTCCCATGGCAGTGATGGCACCCACGACATTATCCGCCTCGCAGCTGTATTCACCTTCATCGGCAATTGTGACCCTCTCGAGCCTCAGGCTTCGATCTTCCAGAACACTGACGCGATCTTAAATGATTAAATTATTAAATTTTATATTTATATATTAATTCCTTATTTTGTTCTTGGTAATTTTCTAGTAGAAATCTTCACACTTACCCAATGGCATGTTACCGCCCGAGGCAGTTCGCAGCCACAGAACATCGGGCATGGGGTCGCCACCCACTCGGCAGGGAAAGGTCACCGAGGCCCCCTCCAGAACCGTTTGATCATGCGGCCCACGGATGATGTACGGCTTGACTGCAATGGAAATAAGCCAATGGGGGAAATGATAAGCGGCAATTTAATCAAAAAACCTCAACCCAGTATGGCCACGTAAGCAGAGCCCAACCCAAGTCACATTCCAGCAAATTGGACATGACACATTGATTGGAGGTGCTCGGATTGGGTGGCGGTCGAGACCCTTTTTATAGCCATTAACCCTAGAACGAGCAGGAGTTTATCCTCTAAGGCAAGCTTATATTTTCCTATTTGTTGAATAAGAAGAAATAAATTTAAAGAACTAAAGATCCAATGCTAAAAGTTATTAAAAATTAAACAGAAAAATAGGAAATAATTCCAAGATTTTTCATTGACAACTTTAACGAATTGTTCTAATTCCTATTTCCAAATTTTTAATGATTTATAATAAATATATGCTTGTAAAAATGAATGTTAATAATGATTGTTTAAGAAATAAATATAAATATATTTTTAATAAGTTTTTATAATGAAATATATTTAAGAAATTCATTAATATAATATTAATAATATACAGAAAACTCCAGTTAAAACTCTGATAAAGCTATAATTTATGGTACCAAAATGAACACCCTGGCCTTTCATGGGTTAAACAGCTTACCGTGCACTTTGAGCGTGGCCAGCGAGGACTCGCGCACTCCGACAGGATTCTTGGCTATGCACTGGTATTGACCCTCGTCAGTCTGCCGGGCATCCTGGATGGCCAAATTGCCGCCGTCAACGATGCGTATTCGCTTCGAGCCCTCCAAATCCAATTTCTGTCCGCCCTTCTTCCAGGTGACTGTTGGCTCGGGAATGCCCCGAGGCGCGGCGCACTCCAGCAGGGCGGTATCGCCCTGGGCAATCCGGGTGTTCTGCGGCTCCAGGCGGAACTCATCACGGAGAACTGGACAACGGGAGAAAGAGGAGGAGAATGTGGCCATGTGAGTGGACGAAAGATGAGCAAATGATTATTACGGAGAGACCCGAGCTGAGCTCAGTGTGTGTGTGTGTTTGTGTGTGGCTTGGCCCCTGTCCATTTACGGGTGGTTATAAATTATCAGGGGGTTCTTGCATGATAAATGCCCCACGTCGGTGTCCCAGTCGCTGCCCGTGGCCCCTACCCTGACCTGCGGCTATCCCTCTCTTGAGCGCGTGTTTGCGGCCTGACAGCAAAGATAAATTGTTGGTAAATGGCATAAATGTGATTTTTATACGCCTCGAGGAGACCGTGAAGAGCAAGAGAAGAAAGATGGCCTTCTAATTTGTAAAGGAAAAAATAATCCATTCCATGCCCAAAATTTCTACGCAGCCTTTAAATCAATTTCATGCCCTTCGATGATGGAATTTGATTTGATTCAATTTGGCCATCAAAATATACGGATGAATTCGATTAAAGCCAGGTGTTTCAATATAAATTTTAGAGCTTGAAATAATATAAATGAAAATAGAAACCAAAATGGGAGATTGAAATATGTACCAAACGATTTCTTTAACTTTGTAGATATTCTAATAATCCCAAAAGCTGCTTCAAAAAGTGTATTCTATCTTTTATGTTTTCCCCATTTTAAAAGATTTCTTTTGCTTTTCCTCTGCTCTATTTTATGTCAAAATCACTCCGACTGCACTTCCCCCTGAAACGCATTGCCAAAGCTCTCTTTCGCTGTCCGCCTTTTGCATAGTAAATCAGAGTATTATCAACATTTTGCTTTAGCAGTCGCAGATTTGGAGCGACAAAAGCGGAGGGCAGCAGGATAATTCAGCTGCTCCTGCTCCCTATCATCCTTTGTGTGTGTGTGTGGTCAGAGGGGAATGCTGTAATTTGCACACACCTCAGAGCTCTATTTGTCCTGTGTGCATATAGCAGAAGGATATCCTGGGGGGAGGCAACTCAACTCTGGTGTAATAAATCAAGCAACTTTCAAGCACTCCAAAAGCGTAGCCAAGTAAATTTCTCTACTTTTTTCGGCTCTTCTCGTTTGCCCTCAAAAGCAACCTTTTGTGCAACGAAAAAAATATATAGTATATAGTATATATATAGTATGTATATGCGGGTATATTCAACGAATAAATCCATAGCGAAAGCTGCTTTTACGTAAATTAAATTTCGCTTTCCTTTTATTTTTTTTGTAATCTACAAAGTGAATAAGCGAATTCTCTTACTTTTTTTTGTGGTGCTTTTTTCGGTTGAGATTTCCTTTTGCTTTGGTTTAGTTTTTGCCTTCTTGGTTATGCAAAAATGTGCTAAAACCATGACTTTTATTAAATTTAAAGTTGAAGCGTAATAAATCAGCATGAATCAAAGAGTGCCCCGGCATGAGCAGCCGTGAAGGAAAAGCGAAGGGAAATTTGGCCAACTTCCCTGCCCAACAGCGACCCCATTAAAGTCGTGGCAAAAGTTTTAATAGAAACCTGTGCCGAACCCGGGACCCCGAGCCGAACACAGCACGAAACACGCCAACCATCAATAAATTAATCAAAGTCATAATCAGTGTCAGGTTCAGTGCCATTGGGCAAAAGTTGTGTAGGCCTCGTCCTTGTCCGTTTCGTTATTTCCCCTGTGGGGGGGTCACGTTGGAGGCTCGTCGGAGCGGAAAAGTCGCCGTGCCGCACAGCTCCAAAGGTGCAAAACGCTTCTAGCCGCAGGATTCGGACAGCTGCTGATAATGAGTTAATAAATGACCGTTTATCTATATTTATCGTGGCCATAATATGTGTGCCTGTGTGTTTGTTTATGGGGAGATTTATGATAGCCTGCCAGAAGAGACAACTACTTGAAGTCAGCGACGTGATCAATTTAAGCTAATGAACAGACTGTTCCGAGATAATTGAGAAGCACTAACGGAAAGTTATGCTGTGATTACAATTAATTACGTCATCTACAGTTGCCAAATTTAATTGGTTAATTTAAGGTATTTTCTAGAGACAAAGTATACCTTCATTGGATTATATTTGTGTTAAAATATTTGATATCTTAGATGTTATACAGCAAATCCTGCAATAGTATTCCCAAGGCGAAGGCCTTCAATCAATTCTCGCTTTGTCAGGAGTTAATAACCATAATCCCACGTAGTAAGACCTCTAACAAATTATATATATGGTTGCGAAAATGCCGGAAATAATTTCCCTGCAATTTTCTAATTCCTACTCTTTAGCATGTGGCTCCTAGAACTCACTCGCCCATCATTCTCCTTCCCAGGGAGTCCTTTAATACCAGGTCAAAGGCTGCGTGTGTGTTGACAGCGCTCAAAGCGAAATTGCGCTGACAACATCAAATGTGTATACTTATATATGTATGTACACACAATGTGCAACTTATGTTTACTATTGACAAACTCCCAACCACAAAACCAATGGTAAAAAAAAAGAAAAGCGGAGAAAAACACGTGAACAAGTGCGAGGTCCTGCTCCAGCCCCATTTTCCTCTTTTATTGCCTAACCCAATCAATGTGAACGCCTTTTGCCGCTGCCTTTGCCAAGTTCGCCCCCTGCTTTTTAGCCACCGCAAGCCGCAATAACGACGTTTTAACCAAGCAAACAAATTTGACGTGCTTTTCGTGATTTACATGCAAATATTGAAAAATATTCCCCAAGGATATATACCGCAAAAAGCAAACCCAACTCCGGCTGAGGCTAAACAAGACTCGAAATGGAGGCGAACGTACAACGAAAAAAAAATAAAGGAGAAGGGAATCTAACATGAAGGCAAAATAAACTCCGCACTGAGCAATATCGATTTTCATGTGGGAGGAGGGCCAGGACATGACAGGCGGCAGGACAAACAGACAGACAGACAGACATACAGACGGGAATGAAAAGGCAGAGGCAAATAAAAGAAATATTAGCCAACAAAAGACAAAGTGGCGGTCTCTGTCGGTGATATAGGGAACCACAAGAGTGTGGGTAAAAATGGGTGCCATCAGGATATAACTTTCTCCACTTTTCCTTGATCCCAAAATGTTAGTCTTGAGAAATGGGATCTGGAACATTAGAGATACTTTGATATTTTCGAACGTTAACTTTTTGGTATAATTAGGGATCTTGATCGTAAGCCCTTGTATCCTATATTCCAAGTTTATCATAAAATCACACCAAAATATTATCAAAGATCATTGCTTGAACCCTAAATCAAGCTCTAAATATTAAAACATAACTTTTTCCTTATTGTTAAGTTAGCAAACTTTAAGATTTCAATTATTTTCGCTTATATTATTATAATAATATAATATTATAATATAATATTTATAATATTTCAGCTCGCTCCGATTAACCCATGACATTTACCATCAAAACTCATCAGAGACCTGTCCCAACTCACAAATGGCAATCCATTGGTTTTTTTTTTTCTTGGGCATATGGCCTAATAAATCCAGCACACACACAATTTTTTTCGTAAAGCAAGAAAAAGCTCAGCCCATCAGACCGAGCTTGAAAAACCAAAAAAATAGCTGGCAAAAAACGAGCCGAAAAAAGGAGAAAAACTGAAAACGAAAACGGGTTAATGGAGGCAGCAATAGAGCGTGCCGAAAGGGGCAGGATCAGACGGGGGGCGTGGGTCGGCAAGGGACCTCTGTGAAGACAAGTGGGTGCGTTCGAGCGTAAAACTTGTAAACGCAGCAGCTCCACAGCTAGTTAGTTAAGTGGGCGGGAGCGGGTGGGGATGGGGTTGGGGTGGTGCCTTGGCTGCTGGTTGCAAAAAAGGGCAAAGCCAGTAGTACGCCCCCCACACACACAAACACCATCCCAACACTCTTGACACAACAACAACAGAAACACCATCAGAAGCACCAGAAGCAGCAGCAAAAATCAACATCAATTTAGAATATTAAAAACGCACACCACACGCTCCAAAAGGAGGAGTGTAGATACACAGAAAAAAAAGTTTAGGGATTCTGTAACCAAACTTTTTAAGGTGATATTATTTTTTATATTTTTATATTTTAGATAATTTTAAAAAGATTTAATAAGACCTCATTTAATACGCTTAAAAGGGTATTTCAATTCTATCACAGAGGCAGCGCCATAGAAATATATTATCAACTTTTCTATATGTATTTTCGTCTGTCATTGTTTTCTTATATATTTTTTTTTCTGTGTAAGGGACAGTGGGGACTGTGGCTTTGCGTTGACTTACCCGCCACTTGCAGCGTGGCATTTCGACTCCTTGCCACGCCCAGTTCGTTCTTCGCCTCACACCAATAGATGCCGGCATCTGTTTCGCGACGTGAATTGACAACCTGCAAAAAGATGTGAAAGAAAAAAGACGGTGGCATAAGAATGAGTTTAAGCACTGGAGACAAGATGGAGTAAAATTGTGTGGATTGAGGGCCTTGAGAAATGAGCGAGTGCAGGCAGGGGCCAACTGAGAGTAATTTTAATTGAAATGAGCAAGTTTTATTAGTAAATGGATAGGATTTGTTGGGTTTCGATTGGGGGTTTACTTTTCTTAAATTTAAATTGTGAAATCTTAAATAATTTTGAATTTCATACTTTGAAATGAGTTTTAGAATGACTTCGTACTATTTATATAAATTTTTTTAAAATATTTTTAAATTTATACAAAGAATTTCAAATTTTCTTATTATATAACTTTTTTATTAATCTAGTAACATTTTCCTATCTGGTGCTATAGCCTAAAAAAGCTTTAAAATTATAATTATATATACATTAGCTATAAAAAAATATTAAAAAATTTATTTTTCTATAAAAAACTCTTTAAATAAAATATTAAAAATGTATCTTCAATTTAAAGGAAACTCCCTCATTTTCTACTGTTCGAAAAATCATTCTGGATTTCTAATTTCACAAATGGCATCTTGGAGGAAGCTGGAAAGTACAGCGCGCTGGCACCCCAAGACGTTGATTTGCCGGCTCGGCAGGACCTGTTTTTCGTCTTTCGTGGAATATCCTCCTTTCAGCCGAAACCCTTGGCTTTTGCCGGCCATAAAACAGTCAGCAATCTGTTGTCTGTTGCGCGTCTGCTGCCTTCAAGTGCTCAAATCATAAAATGTCTCTCGAGCAACTTTATAGTTACTACATGTCCTTGCGCCCTTCATTCTAGGGGGGCGGCGCTCCTCCCCTTTTGTGTTTGTTGTCTACACTGTTTGTTTATTTGTTTTTCGGAGCACAAAAGAATTCCCCAACATGCGCTTAAAATTAAATGTCAAACTAAGTGTGTGTGTGTGTGTGTGTGTTTGTGTGCCATATTTATCTGCTCCTTGCAGCAGGATAAAATGAGGAAGCAAGCAGCAGCAGCAGCAGCAACAAAGTTCGCACAATTTACACAACTTGTGCCTCATCCAAGTGAAATTAAGTGTTGCGCTAAGTGAAGATGACAAAAGGGTTCTTCAGCTGTATTATTCTTTCATTTAATCTTCCTTCCCCAGCTGTATACACACACGCACACACATCCAGCGAGGATGTGTGCTCCTTGAGCCGCGGGTGCGCTTTATAAAACAAATAAGTTGGAGCGCCTCAGGCTTCTCGATTGTCATACTTCATATGTGCGGGTTGCTAAGGAAAATGCGCAGAGAACAACGGCTAAGAGGGGAAAAACAACAGCTCAAAGGCAACGAGATTACGTGGCACAAAGTAATAGTAATGTATTGTTGCACAGACACACACACACACAGATAGATACATTTAAGATGCTTTCCATTGTCTAGTTGATTTATCAGCACTAAACCATGTTTAAGTCTTAACACAAAAGAAATAACAACACCTTTAAAAGGGAAAAGGACACAAGAAACTAATCTATATTGGTCATCTTTACGCTTCTATTAATTCTGAAATAAATTCCGGTTACTTTTCTGTGTGAACTTTTGAGTTTTTAAAGTATTTTAAGCTTATTTCCCATTTTCTCTTTTAAAAACCAAAAGCCGAACCTTTCATCTGAAAAGTAGGCAACCGTATTTTATTTTTACTTTTCCGTTTCAAATCAGGTCAGATTAAAGTTAAATCCCTCTTTCCGTCTCAACTTTTGCTTTTATTCAGCCTTGTCAACTTTGATAAGACAACGAAACCAACTTAACCGACTCAAGCCAACTATTCCCGCTGACCCATTTCCATCCAATTTGCACCATCATCAACTGGCGAGCTGAATATTCAGCATACGCAACGTGGGCCCGGCAAAGGTAAGCCAGAGCTAAGCTCATTAGCTAGGCACGGGGAGGATTCCTATTAAAAATTGAAATGAATTATAAGGGAGAGAAGTAGCCGAGGCTCCTTGCCAGGACCTCAGAGAGGAAGGGATAAGCCTCGAATAAAATTAAAACAAAATTCGTTGCAATAGCAACGGCAAAGTAAAAAGTAAATCTGAAGAATAAAAAGCAACTGAAGGACGTTTTACGATGGGAGGTTGAATTTCTTAAATTTCAAATATGAATTGTTTGTGAAATTTGTTAAAGTAATAAATTCTAAGAAATAAAGTTAAAATATGACCTAAAAAAATAATTATATTTAAAAAAAAATAAATGCAACTATCCAAAAATATTAAATATTATGTAAAACTAGAAACATTACTTTGGCTAAATTTGATTTAAAAACTTTTTTACATTTTATACATGTTTAGTCGCTTTCCCTTGGAACATTTCCGCTGCTGCAAATTTAATTTGGTTTTTGCGAATGTCTGACTGCGAACAGTATATAAAAAACAAGGATATAAAAACAGGAGCAGCAAAGGAGAATGGAAGGAACACAGAAATAAGTCGAATGAAAACAATGCCAAAAGTCACATAAATTTATTTATATCTTTAATGACTTGAGCCAGGCGATTTCCTGCGAATTGGTTGCGCTCAGCGGATTTCTTGTTGCTTATATATTTATTGTTGTTATTGTCCCGTGGCTGTTGTTGTTTCTTTCGGGCGAGCAAACATTGAAACTGATTTGACACCAAAGAGCAGCAGCAGCAGCCGCAGCAGCAGCGGGGCAAATAAAATAAGAACGGGAGCGGCAAGGGGAAAATATTTGCCGTGTGCTACGTGCAACTTTATGGTGGGGAATCTTTATTTTTTAACCGGAGTGACAGGGGGAAGCTATAAAATATATTGGCTGTATCTGTGTGTCTCTCCGCTGTGCGACTGTGTGCGTGTGAGCGCACAGAAGCGCGTTGAAAACACGCTTCCGTTTTAATTTAAAATACCCATAAATTTTCAAACATTTCATTTGGGAGCCATTCCCGTTTTCATGTTGTAACATTTCGTAATTGTCTGGTGCGTGCGCCAGAGGGAGACGGGATGTCACTCCCTCGCTCCCTCGCTCCCCCTCACGTTCTGAGCGTACTTCTGGCCCCAACTCTTGAGTGTTTTATAATTTGGTTTAAATTTTAAAGCTCGTGTAAAATGCGACGTGTAAATGGTTTTAATTGAGCCTAAAAACGAGTCTGAAACGAAATGGAATTAGGCAAATCTGCAGCTGCGTTGGCGGGTTGGTTTTGGCCAAAAATGCTTTCGCTTTCATTTTGAAAACGTGTAGGAGGAAGGGGGAAAAAGCAACAGGCTTTGTTAGTCATTTTTCCTTTTAGCTTTAAGTTGAATTGGGAAAACATTTAAGAGGGTTTAAAGTTTTAAGCAGAAATTCGTACAATTTCCAGGATTCTTCTGTTAAAAACAGAGAAACTGACTGTTAACTTTAATTTAAAGAAAATGTAACTAAAGATTCTGCTTACCATATTTTGTATTTATGAATAAACAATAATTAAAATAAAAATATAAAACAACATAAAGAACAAAGTCTGTAAAATTTCGTTTTAAAAATTCTTACTAGCACTTCATAAAAATATAATTAAAAAAATTAATTTATTTTTCCTCTGTTTATTCCTTCTAACAAGTGTTGCAGCTTTTCTCCGAAGCTCCCACTTTCCTGTTAATCTCCTCATTAAAAAAACCGCTTTCCTTCCTCTCATTTTGAGCCTCTGCCCTTCGCCCTTTACTAATTCAATCATCCGGAGGGGGATTTCTTAAGCCCTGCTCTCCAGCCCACCGCCCCAGTTCCTTCCGCCCATTCATTAAACGCGGCTCAAAAGCATTACTCACTCACACCTCGAGTTAATAAACAGCCCTGGAGGCAAGTGAAAAAAAAAACATGACGCCAAAATCGTCGCCTCGTTCATAAAAACATAACTCATACGCAGCGTTGGCCACGGAGCACACCACTCAGCTCCCTCCCAAGCCTCGCCACTCAACTCGGCTCAAGCCCCTGTATTTATTTATTTATGTGCATATACACATATTCATATATATAGAGAGAGAGATTTTTTCATGGAGCCGCGAATGTGTCGAGCGTTTGTAAACTCATTAAAATGTGCTCACTGTACAGTGCAGCGCATAAAGTAATATTCACCGCCACGAAACCAGGGAGATGAAGGGGAAACCGGGCATTAACTTTTAAGCCTCGACGGCTTTTTAATTAAGACGTCCTCCGGCCGCACCTCCAGAATGCAATCAGCTTGGTTCCAAAGTCACGCTTTGATTTATATGCCCAGCCCCAACCCCAACCCCCGGACGCACTTGATTGCCTTCTTAAAGCAGGATAAGAACTTTCACGGAGGGAAAACAGAGTTTGCGGGGAAGAAACTATTGCCAAATGTGGCAGACATTTAAATAAACGTTAAGGGCGGACCAGAGGTGTGGAAATGGGGTGGCAAATAAAGGCAGATATATATCTATAGAATCCAGGATAGGAAGGGAAGCAGAGCATGCAAGCACTTGAGAGTCAGACAGAGCAAATATGGAGCTTGGGTAACTTTAGTCAAGGACGTGGAAAAGGAGGATGTCTGAGCATCCAGTGACATTGTAGCTGAGCAACTTGACGTGAGCTTAGACTTTAAGGATCAAATTCAAAATTTACGATTTGAATAGATATTTAAAGTTAAATAAAATAATTCATAATTCACCTCATTTACATGTTGATCCTTCCTTGAATCCATAATAAAGTGTCAATATTTTCACCTTACTTTTCACTCTTTAAAATATAGATTTCTTCAACCTCATAAAACCTCTTGGTTAAGGTGCTTCCGTCACAGAATTCAACACCACTGGCAGGACTTTAAGGACTTCTCCAAGCCGATGAAGTGTGGAAGGCAAGCAAAGTGCTGCTCACAAACACAAATACACTTGGACACACACGCAGACATTCGTTACAAATGTGTGTGAGTGTCTTGCCTTGGCTTCGTTTCTTCTTTTTTTCCTACTCATTCTCCTGTCGTGCAGTTACGTAAATTATTGTCTGTCTTCCCAACGCTCGCTCCGCCATGTCACTTTTCACTACGCTTCCAGCTTGGCGCTCCTTTTTTTTCGTTGGCCCCAAAACTCCTACACACACACATTGTACATGCTTTTGTATTTTATTGCATATTCCCTATTCGCTTGTACATTTTTCTATCTACTCTGCCTTGGCTCCCCCTCAGCACTTAAAGTTCCCCGAAAAAAAGGACGAGGAAAACTTTCTGTTCTCCCCTTAAATTAAAGAGGGATTTTGCTTTCATCCTCCGAAGCAACATTTGATAGTGTTGCATACTGGCCTCCTTGTTAGACGAGTAGTAATAATGTCTGGTTGAAGTTGCCTTCGAAGTGGTCTGGCACTTATAAGTAAGATGAATTGTCCTCTTTGGCAGAGTGGGAAAAGCTGCCGGAATTAGAATTTAAATTATGCCTCTGGGGAGCAATGAAATGATGTGAAATATATATTTGTGTTTGTGTTTGAGTTGGAACTGGAGTTCGTGCAGCATTTCCACAGAGCGTTACATGCCGGGAACAGTTGTAAATAATAAAAGAAAAGATAGGTCAGGGACCCGCTAAGCGAGCTGCCATAAAATTCTGTAGAATATTAAAAAGAGCCCGGCTAAGCCTAGGGCAGAAAAATATTTTCATAAACGATTCAAGTTTAAATTTGAACATAAAATTAAGATTTTAAAGAGCAAATTTTAAGTCCTGAATTCTCGTATCAAATTAAACCCCCGAAAACCTTTTCCTAAACTTAATCGCACTTTTCCATTCCCAACCCTTTGTTCGAGTCCACGAAGTTTATTAGTTTTTCTTTCAATTACAGCGAAACTTCTTTTAGCACGAGCATTGTCACACCCCGTATATAGGGAAGGCAAAAACACATTAGAAGCCAGGATATAGGGCCAGGACACCCGAGGAATTAATTCATTTAAAAGTCGTTAGAAGAGCGCCACAAAAAAAAAAAAAAAGAAACCAAGGGATGGAGACATTCCGCAGGCAGCAGGCTGCAGCAAGCGGAAGCCGGAGTCTGCAAATGCCAGTGGCAACATCAGAGGAAAATGCTCAAATCCCTTTTTGCACTTAAGTGATAAACAAATACAGTGGCATGCGGCAGAGCAAATACAAATGCATAAGCGCCAGACGCCGAGCACAAGGCATCCCGGCGCAGATCGAGTGTGAAAAGTGGCAAGCTCAGAGTCGATTCCCCACTGCCCAGGATCTGGCCCCTGAATCCTGATTCCTGAATCCCCGCAACCAAGAGATTCCATCCCCAGCAATTGAGACTGCGATTCCGACTGCATCATCAGCATAATCAACGCGGCTCCCGTTGGCTTTTTGCGTCGTAAATTTGCTGAGTGCTCTGCTCAGTTCAGCGGCAGGGAAGAGGAGAGGAGAGTCCTTGCCAGTCCAGGCCAGGGAGTCACTCATAGCAGTCACTCATACTTGGTGCACGGAGAGAAAATGTATGTCTAGGCTTAGGATATAAAATATCTGAGTGCTCTGCAGAAATTACCAGGACATACTTTTAGAAAGCTTTTTCAGGGATTTCAAGACCGCAGATATTTTTAAAGCTTTCAAGGATTTTATAGAAAAATTTATAAAATATACAAATAAAATTTAGGCTTCTGTATAAATTTGTTTTTTAATGTTGAATTTTGGTTATTGGTTTTTAAAGATTAGAACTCCAAATAAATTATTTATCGAGAAGACAGTTTTTGACATGCAATTTAATTTTGACTTGCATTAAATTGTTAAAAACTTGAAGCGATGAATATTTTATTACTACCATATATATATATCTATAAAAAACTTTTACTAAATTCTTGTAAAGTTAATTATTTTTACTCCTCTATTTTCTCTCAGTGCTCAGCTATCTCGCTTTCTCCCCATCAGAGCTCATCAGGCTGCAGCTGACTTTTGCTGGCTCCGCTTCTGCCAGCTTCCGTTACGTCTTTATTTGTCTGTCTGTCGTTTTCCTTTACGCTCCAGCCTTTCTCTCACTTTCTCCCCTCCCCTGCCGCACTCCCCTCTTAATGTTTGTTTACCTTGCGTTAATGAAGTTGTTGCCCACCGCCGACGTCGACTGAACAATTTTTCTGCAAAAATATTTTTGCAGCTCCCCAAATGATACGGACAAAGAGAGAAAGAGACGGGCGATGTGGTGGCAGGTCGGGAGACTGAGAGTTAAAAATAAAAGCAATTAGTTTGTTCATCACTCAGCAGATGGCCCGGCAAAATGAATATTTTTTTAAGCAACTGACAGGACCTCTTCTGCTCTCGCTCTCTCCGTTTCCTCGCTGTCGCCATCTCTTTTAATATAAACGAAAGCTGGGAGCAGAAATAATAATTATGCATGCAAATAAAAGGAGAAGGACTGTTAAAGGAAAATGCAAGCCAGGAAAAATAATGTAAATACACCACAAGCCACTTGAATAGGTTCACAAGGCAGTGGGAATCTGGAAAATGTTTCTTGTTACCATTTTTAAGCTGAGCTTAAATTTGATTTTATTATTTAAATTAATATAAAATGTTATTCTGAATTAAAATATATATAAACTGTTATATTTCATTAATACCTTTCCTGCATTGATTTTAAAAAGATCTCAGTATTCACCTTCAGTATTTTCTATAAATTATTTTGTTTTCTAAGTTAATCATAGATGTCCTTCAATTATGCACTCGCTAGTTCTAATATATTATTCCTTTATATTCATTATCACATATAAAATATTAACCAATTTTCATTACAAATTTTCCAAAATAGCTCGTAAAATTTCGCAATCAACTTGTGAGCACCTTAACCCTTTTTTCAATTTTCCACTCGACCACAATATTTGTTCGCTTACCTTGAGGAAAAACAAGCCGCCAGCTGGCAGTGTGATGCGATGCGAGCCCGGCAGGATCTTCAGGGGTACCCCGTCCTTGTACCACTGGATGGTGGGCGTGGGGCTGCCCTCGGCTTTGCAATTAAGCGTGGCTGGCTCGTGTCGCGGCACCGTCGTATCTATGGGATGCTCCACTATCCGCGGCGGATGCGAACCTGCCAAAGAAATGCAGATGCGGGAGATGGCGTTGAATGAAAAGTTAAATATAAAATGGTAGGGGTGGAATGGGGCAGGGTCCCTTCCTTCCGCCTTCCGCTGCACCAGTCGGTATCATCATCATCGCCAACGGTTTGTTCAAATGTAAAAAGAAGCAAAAAATTATTTTAAAAAAAAAAGGAAAATGAGAAAAACGCACACGGTGGCAAATGAAAACAATGTTAATGCGCATTGCCGTTGACGTTGCAAATGAAGTTGCAGTTGCAATGGCACCAAATGGGAGCAAAAAAAGGAGGAGGACCAGGACCAACCTGGCCGCTTAAAGGATTCAGTTTGGAATTAATTTGTTTAGATTTGCATATGCGGCAAAGGACACCGGCAGCTTAGCTGCTAAGTAGTTTTTTTCTCAGTATAATTTTCCTACTTTTGTTTTGTTTTGCATAATGCAAACGTTGGAAAATTAACTGGGTGGAAAAGGGCAGAAAAGGTAGAAACGGGTTGGCCAGATAGGTTAAATAAGCCAGGGATTAGCATAGTCTTTTGTTTTCACCTCCCTGGAGACTGAAAACTTTATTTCTAAATTCAAACCCAAGCTGGCAAAATGAACTTTTGGCAAGCAAATTAAGGAATTTGAAACCTAAACCCGACAATGCTTTATTTTCTTCCCCTTAAATCTTTAGTTAATCTACAAATGGCGCGGTTTTTCCACGCCATTCCCCAATCTCAATTGCTCAAATTGATCAGAGTTTTGTGTACTTTATGTTCCACCCTCGACACAATCAAACGAAAATCCATTTTCAGCTGGCAACTTGCTTTCAAATCCTTAACACCCCATGGACGGCGATTCAGGAATTCCTGCGCTATCGCACAATCTTTATTTGCTAACCGCAGACCAACTCGAGTGTTTGCTGCTAGCAATCTGTCAATGGCAAAGACATAAATTTCAATTTTCATGCCATATCTAAACAATTTGCTGTCACCCACACACGAACGGAAATGGTGGGGTAACTGAGGGGGAAAAGCAAACTGAGAAAGATGCAAAACTTTATTCATATCGCTGCAGGAATCTATAAATATATTTCGAAGGCACTAGGAAAACAAAAGTATATTTTATGGTAATTTAGAATATGAAATCAAGAAATGTATTAAAGATTTACAGGAACCAAAGGAAGTCTTAAGAGAGTTTTAGGTATATTTTCTTAAACTTAGCTTTTTTTTCTTAACTTACAAATATATTTTAATAATTTTTGTATATTTATAGACAAGTTCCTTTTCGCCCAGTGCATTGTTTTATACATCTATGCAGGCCACGCCGCGTGAAAATTGATATGTCAGAAAACGTTGGAATATTGAAACGTTATTTAATAAAAGGCAGCCGAGGCAACATTTGTTGCTCTTCCAGTTTTTGTTGCCGATTGCACCACAACAACGACAGCGACAACGAAAACGACAGCAACAAACAGCCCGGGGCCAGAGTTGCATGTCATTCAGAAAGGAAAACAACAACGCCAGCAGACGTTGCACCAAGTCGCAAGCTGGAAATCGAATTTCGGATCGGAGTTCACAGAGAAAATGACGCGGAGATGGGGCACAGCAGACGTGTTGCATGCCCTGCCAAAGGGGGAAGTTTCCACCCCCGCAAATGGGTGGCGAAAGGAGAAGGGGGCCGAGGCAGGGGTCAACCGGCAACCAGCAACCAGCAAACGGCAAGACGGCATGTCAATGTTATTTCAACAACGAAAATGAAAATAAAACACTGAAGTGGACTGAGAAATGGAATGGGAGTTATGGCAGTCGAAAAATCAACATGCAACGAAAAACCAAATATCAAACTGTGGAGAGCAACAAAAAAAAAAAAAAAAAACAGTAGAATAAAGGAAATAAGAAGGCATATAAAGATTGGGGAGTAGGGTGAAGATATTGTTAGGGAAATGTTTCAAGGAGCGGAATTTGTATACCCTTTAAAACTGAACTGTCAAATAAATATATTATAAATAATTAAAAAATGAGTTTAAACAATTAGTAACCACATATTTATTTAATTTATTAATTTTCTATTGAACAGAATAAATTCTTTTATTTAAATTTATACACTTTTGTTTAATAAGAAATACCAGAACTCTTTAAAAGAAAATTACAGTTAGAAGGTTTACTTTAAACTTTATTAAAAAACCGGTTTTGACATTCGATTTAAATCAATTATTTCTTTTATTATTATTATTTTATGGTATAAAACAGAAATAGTTTCAAAAACTATAGAAAAAGCTATGGTTTCTCCTAGTTTTCTACAACAAATCCCCAAGCAAAGGAGGCACAACTCGTGACCAAGTGTAAGCATTCAATGTGTCCGTCGAGCACAATTCGAGGGTTAAATGTCGCATGTGGGGTTGCCAAAAAAAAAAGGAAACACACAGAAAGGGGGCGGCTTGTAAGGGGCGTGTTCACAACCGAAAGTTGCTCAACCATGGACACCATTTTTTTTTCTGTTTTGTTTGCCGCTACTCCTGTTTGTGCATATCTTTGCTGACCAGGCACAAGGACCACGACCGGGAACAGGACCAAAGTTGGCTTGTGCGGTTTGGGCCCTGCGGTGATGTTCAACACCTAAAAAAAGGGTTCGAACAAATGGTTGGGGATGGTGGGGACGGGGACCTTTGTTTTGATTACGCTTCATTTTCCAGTTTGTTTGGGAACATCCTCCACCTCTCCAAACAGCAGCAGCATGAGGAAAAACTTTGGCGACTTGCAGCTGAATAATTCAATTAGCAAGCAGAGAGCAAATTTGCCAACAGCGGCGATTGCAACCAGATCCAGATGTGGCCCAGAGGCCTACTAATTTAGTTTTAATTGCATGCCAAGGAAAGTTGCACGGCCAACAAACACATTCGCCTGCATATATGCATTTATGGGCGAAACTAAAACACGACGAAGAATGTAACGACATGGAAAATGCTAGAAATTTGCATAAAAGCGGCAAAGGCATTTGCCCAGCGCTTATGCAAAATGCATCAAATAGTGGGAAGGGCTTTTTTACTGGAGTAAGCAACTAAAATGCAGCCGGAGTACCAGGAACAGGATCCAAGGACCCGAGCACCGAGCACCGAGCGCCGAGCGACCAAGGACCAAGACGTTGTCGAAATGCCTGAAGAAATTGCTGCGAAAGCGTTTCGCCAAACTGGGTTTCACTTAACAAGCAAAATATTTGCTGCAATTTCCTTAAACATTTTCTTTTCCTTTTAGCAGACAGGGGAAAAGCGAAAGGGGGCAAGGAGGTATGCTGACTTGGGGCATGTGTATGTATTGTAATAACACACATTTCCCCGGCTACCTCTTGGGCATCACTAACAAAAGTGGGTATATACGAGGTGAAGCGGCAATAAAGCCTGATCTTAGGGAGATTTGGTGATACGAAAAGGGCTTTTACTTAATTTTATAAATTAAATTACCATTTTCGAAAAGCAATTTAATAAATATGTTCCAAAAAGATGTATTGTTGGGAAACTACATACATGTTTTAGGTCTTCTTCAAGGCTTTGATTAATTGTTTAAATTTTTATCTCTTATAAATTTTATTCTATAAAACATTTACGTTGCATTTATTTATTTGGAAATTATAACTGATCTAATTCTTATGTTAAAAGAGAAATTGATGCTTGAAGTATTGCCAAAACTTCAATAGCAAAAATCAATAGATTTCCATTGGTTTATATTGATTCTATTTATATTTTCATTTTAATATTTATTTAGATTTTAATTTATTTAAGCCAAAATAAAACAAAACATGACAGAAAACAAAATCTGACCATTAGAAAAAATCTTAATCTTCCCAAACTCAATCCTAATAGTTTTTATATGTTGAAGTCCTGTTTTTAAGAAAATTGTCGTAGAATCAGTACATAATTATGAAAAATAAGTCATAATTTTTATTTAAAATAAACTAAGAGTGTATAAAATTGTTTGTGCAACGTTAAAAGTTCTCCCGCGGACTCTATTTGTTGTTGTTTGTGGCACTGCATAGTTTGTTGTCGACGTCGGCGGGTCAGAAATAAAACAAAGGCTCTGCATCGCACACACAACCCCCTTAAACCCCAGAGGAGTGTGTTCCTTCAACGCCTTTGCAACTTTGCTTATGTGTTGCATTCTTCCAAGGGGACGGCTTGGCTTTAGTTTTTCGCTTTAGCTGCTTTTGCATCATCAATCAAAGGCAGCCCCACGAGAAGGAACTGGGCTCCCACTCAGCCCATTGTTGGTTTAATTATAGCCCTGCCCTAAGACTTGCTAATTGTTTTAGTAGCATACTTTCGACATACAACTTTTGCCGCTGCCTTGGGCCAAGGAAGTGTGTTAGTTGGGCCTTCGTCCCTTTCCGCCTTTTCAGCAAAAGTAAAGTAGAACGGCCAATGCAATAATTAAATTTTTGCTATAATTTACGTGAAAAGCAGCAGAGGCAGCAACAGCTGCTGTCTTGTAGGGAACAACAGCAACAATAATGGATGGATGTGATGGAGGAGCTATCCAAATTGTACAAAATATGTATAAAATATATGTATATTTAATGTGCCAAGAGGTTCATCATCAACAAATGTTGTGTGTCATGATTAAATTCTGTCCTTCCAGCTTGTGTGTAGGTGAAATGCCTAAGGTAATTAAATGAGGAATAATTTAATTAATTTGCTTTAACTCTGGACTTGCCGAGGAGCATTTAATATAAGACCTTAAAATTTATACACATATATATCTAAAATCTGCCAAAATTCTACCTCTACCCCCATAAATTTCACATGTAAATTTGGTATAAAATAAGTGTCCAAGTTTTTGTCCTCCACAACTAACTAACTGCCGCTCACGAAATGCAAGTAAAATTAAACTTTTGTAAACGCCTCATGTTCGTGTGCCGCAAATTGTTTCCGGGGATGTTGTTGAGAAGTTCTTTTGTTGTTCTTGTTTAGTTATGAATCATAACGACGCACACCCAGCGCTATAACAACGGGAGAAACAGTCCGAAACAAACCATAAATTGTACCATTTTACTCTTCTCAAGCGTAGACAAGGGTGTTTGCCAATGACTCACTTCTTTTTTGGAGTTTTTTTCCCTATTTTTTTATGTATTTTTGGGGGTGTGGTGAAGTGACACTCTTACTAATTGCTCGTAACACCCCCCGACCGAATTCGAGCAGTGAAATGTTCAAGAGTCATGATGCATTCGACTTTCCAGAAAACTTGGACTCCCTTTTTTTGTGCCATTTTTGTTTCGGACTTTATTTATGCTTAGACAACTTCGACTTGTGCATATAGAGTGCAAATAATATAAATAATTCAGGGCGCACGGGAGAGCGCACACATTTGCATTGAGAGCTGAGCAGAAAGTTTTGGGGCCGCCTGGTAAATGCATTACAATGCTGCAAGGGGGTAGCAGGGGGCACACAAAAATTCTGCAAATACTTGTGGCATATGTGTACATAGAGAGAAATAATTGAAGAATACTGTAAATATAATAGTAATATTTTTTATAATATTTAATAATATATTAATGCTATTAAAAGTCTGAGTAGTATCAAGTTGGTTTAGAAAACACTTTAATAGTATAGTAATATTTTAAAGAATATTTAATAATATATTAATGCTATTAATAAAGTCTGAGTAGTACCTAGTTAGTTTAGAAAACACTTTAACTTTATTATTCGCTTTTCTAACTTGTCAAAATTTCTGTTTTGTGTACATTCTCTTGGTATGGCATCCTGTATGGCCATGTGCATATCTATTGCCGCTCCCACATGTGGGTTAGTCTGTCTGGAGAGAATCATTGCCAACTATTGCTCCACATTTTGGTAGGCCCCTTTGACCCTCTCCCCCCGCCATGGATGGAGCATGTGTCCAATGGCTGGCATACATATGTA
The DNA here is from genome assembly GCA_008042485.1 of Drosophila mayri. Lineage (NCBI taxonomy): Eukaryota > Metazoa > Arthropoda > Insecta > Diptera > Drosophilidae > Drosophila > Drosophila mayri. The sequence continues at coordinate 95,405 of VNJN01003431.1, read as the reverse complement.
CGAGTCCATGTAACATAGATGCGACTGCACTTGGCTCGGGCTTTGGCTCTAGTTGGAGCCTTAACGGCAGCTTAGTCTCCAGCCAGCCATACCTGACACCCTGCCAAACACACCTGGAAAAACACACTGCATCGCACACCACCCCCACCCTCGCCGCAGGGGAAGCACTTTCCTCTGGCATCGCACATGGCAAATGCAAAGTTTTCACATTGAATTTTCCGGCGCAGCGCATCCGGTGACAAATCCTTGGCCGGGCTTCCATGCCTCTCGGGTTGGGTGTGTGTCTTTGGGTGGATGGACGAAAGTGTCAGTTATCCCAGTTACAATTCCCAGTTAGATATATCCAGGAAAAGAGTGCAGGCTGGGAAAACAGATGTGTGATTTCTATTTTTGGCATTTACTTATATTTAAGCCAGTTCCTATTGAGTATTGCTGTAAAGCGTTTTAAGTAAAGAACACTTCTCATAATATATATTTCCATTTTGTTTTTTTGTTATTCTGATTCTATTCTTCCCTCAGGAAGAGTATTTTTTAAGTTCTCCTGGGCTTAAGTTTAAGCCAACTATTTTTAGTTTCAACAACTGTTTTTTTTTTTCGTGCCAAGAAACTTGTCAACTGTAAAATGTTACAACGCGAATCTGTTCTCCTTGCTTTCTGCTTTTCTTTTGCCACTGAGCAGCCACAAGGATGTTTTTATTTGCACACGGGGACATTTGCAATTCCAGTCGGGCGATGGCTCATTAAGCAGCAGCAGCAGCAGCTGAAAAAGGATCCTGGGGCAGGAGTCAAGGATCTGCCAGCTGTCAAGCTGCTGTGTCAAATGCTAATTAAAATCAAGCGCCATTCGCTTGTTCAAACACAAATCCTATCCGGGAACAGGTAAACTGAAATCGGGAGCCGGGACTGGCTGGCAGACAGGACACCGTGACCAGGCGCCATCATCATCATTATCCCTGTCATCGTCAACAGCAATCAAGATAAAAGATAAGTTAAATGCCAGGAGGGGGTAGTGGAGTGGAATTGGGGAGTTCGGGGTCCTGCCTCACTTTGTTGCTTGTTTGTTTTGTAATAAAGTCCAGCAGGGTAACCACGACCCCTTCAGCCCCCCGTTTTCATCATTCCGCCGCCACCGCGCAGCATCAAAGAAAACTTGGGCTTTTTGGGGCTAGTGATTTGAACGCTTGATTGCTTTCAGTCAGGACAAGGACGAGGACGAGGACGAGAACGAGAACGAGAACGTTGATGAGGATGAGGACGAGTACGTGCCAAGCACCCAGGATAACGCCCCCCATAACAGTGTGTTCATGTTAATTTCTATCTGCCTGATTGCTGGGGCCCTGCCGTTGGCCTCTTTCCCAACACGTTCGGCTCATAATTTCGGAGTGAAAATTTTCAATTAAACTTAATTGCATTAAAAGCGAAGGGTTCAATCTGTCGTTATAGTCGTTGTCCCATCCTGTCCTTGTTTTTGTTCTGATAACGATTGGATACGATCCACCCCCTTAACATCCTTGGCTCCTTTTCATTAGTTTGTCCCTAGCCTTTGTTGTAGCTTTTTACGGCCTCTGAAACTTTTTACGCTGCAATGCGTTTTATTTCTCGAAGCCTTTGCGGAGGCGGGGAATGGTTTCAATTTTGGGGATGCAGAGTGTACGAATGGGTTCCCTTTTTTGTGAAGGAGGTGCTTCCTTCGGGGTGTTTCGTGCGTGGGATTGCGACTTGGACCCCTGTGAAATATGGGATAATTTAGTTTCGGGCCCCCATTTTATGCCCACTCATAAGTCATTAAGTTTTTCCAGCCGCTGGAACATTATTTTGAATTGGTTTCGGTCGGTTGCAAAATGTTTGATTAAAATTCATGGCGTCATAATTTCTGGGTTTAACAGCGGAATTAAAAAATATTTATAAGCGAAATGGAATGGTGGAATGATGCGGAAATAAAAATAAGAGAAGTTTATTGACATATTTTTGACTTGTTGCATAACTCAAGGTAATTTAAAATGGGATTTATATGGGAAACTATAAAAAATGCGAGCTAATTAATTATTTTCAACTGTGTTTCTGTGCCTGTCAGAGAAATAATCCTCTGCCAAACCAATTTATCAGTATAAAAACCAAGTACACCCTGATGAATATATTTTAGCTCACAAAAAATTATTCAGCGCCAGGACCTAACCCCCACTAGAGCTGTATAGTCCTTGAAAGAGATAGAGAGAAGCCTAGAAGCGTGCGAGGTGTGAGCAGGAATCCCTCTCCAGTATCGGAATCCGCTTCAACACCTACAGTGCCCGCAAAAAGGACTTCCACTCAATCTAAGCGTTGGGCAAACATTTTTGTCGCACTCCTTTAGTTTTTTTTTTCTATTCTCCACAATTTTTTTTTGTTCCCGTGTAAATTGCAACGCATAAATCTCTGTGACAAACAGACAGACACGACTAAAGAGAGAGAGGGATAGAGAGTCAGATGAAGAGGACGAAGGACAAACACTCAAAAACACAATAGGAGTGACGCGACAGCCATTTTTCAAAAACAAAACATGCATCACAAAGAGCTCCGACATACAAAAAATGGAAATGGAATGGGAAGTGTGAGCAGAAGTATTCCGAAAAAAGCACTTGATGGTGCAGAAAGAGACGGGCGCAGGCCCAAGGAGAGAGAACGCATGATTGTCTTAATGGCTTCGACATGTTTGCAAAACGACTGTCAAAAGCAGGCTAGGGAAATGGCTATGGCAATGGGCACACACAAACAGCGACGAAGATGGAAAAGGAAAGGAGCTGCAGCTGGAGCTTCAGCTTCGCCTGAATTTGAAGCTGGAGCTGTACCAGCCCCAGAACATGGCATCAAATCACAGAATCTGGCATTCACAGTTCCGCTTCAGTCACTCAAAGTCCTGGGTTTTCCCCCTCCGTTCCTCTGGCTGTGTCTTTTCGATTTCTCGCTTCGTCTTCGCTTTTGCCTGTCGGCAGATGTGAAAGCGATTAGGGATGGGAAAATGCTTTGATTAGGAAGCAAGTAATCGATTGCAAATGTCCTGCATCCTGAGGTTTACTTTAAAAGTCTTGAAATGTCAAGCTAAACTATAAAAGCAAAAATTTTTGAAAGGAAGCTAGGACTATTTTGTAAATATTTGGAAAAAGAGACTAAATTACTAGCCTCTTCTTTTAATCTAAAATAAAAGTATTTATATTGAAAACTTTGTTAAAGAAATACATTTTTGTTTTAAAATGCATCCTAAAATGTGATCAAATTTAACAGCAAGTTCCTTCCGTGACACGATGCCATCCGTTATGGTGACACACTTGAGTCTGTCATATGTCTACTTCTTGGCTGAGTTTTCCTTACTCGTTTTTTCGGCGGCTCTTGCATCACAAATCTATGTCCTGACAGCAAAGTCATTTAGTCAGGCAGCCACACACTTGATATGCCCCCATCCCGGCAGCCATCCAAATTCCACTCCCGTGGAGTTGCTTCTTCCCCCCAAAAAACAGAAAACAGAAAAGAAGAGAAACCCAATCGCACACTTAGGCATGTTCGGCCTGGAGGGCCTCTATACACACGTTGCAAATTGAATTTTTCACCTGAATGCGTTGCAGGGAAGTGGGACGAGAGACTGGCGGGACGCTCGTCTGTCTGCATGTGTAATTATCGTTATCGATATCGCTCATACGCCCAGTTGGCTGCTCTTGCCGCTGACAAACTCTGACAAGTTGCCTTAAACTGCTGAAGCTGGTGGGGGGCGAGCATTTAACCCTCGTTAGGCAAAATCGAAATTAACGCCGCCACATTCGTCCTGGCCATGTGAAAAAGGACACTTTTAATGCGCACCCCCGGACAGCTTTCTGCTCGGCCTATGAAGTTATTAAAAGTAAATTAGGGTTGCTAACCAGCAGAAACCGAAACCGAAACCAGTTCTGCTCCTTCCCATGGCGAATGGTGGATGGGCGGCTATATCCACCGCCCACACCATTTTATCCTTTATCCTGCTTTGTTAGGGTTGCGTGCCTTTGACGCATTTCAGTTGCTTTTGCTTTTGTTATGTCTGCGTCTGGTTTTGTTTTCGGGTCTCGGGTTCTTGTTATGTTTTCTGCTTAACTTAATTGTCAACAAGGGAATTTTTAAAACTATGCCGTAGTTTCGCTTGTCTTTGGGATTTATGCTGCAAACTTTCAATTATTTTCAGATTTGCTTAATTATGGCTAACTGCGGCTGGTGGCAGTGGAATGTCCTGTATAAATTGATTTCGGAGTGGTGGAGATATTCAAAATTGTCTGAGCGATGTGTCAGTCATCGCTTGATTATGAATGCAACTGGGTTACAAAATAGGTTTATGAATAATTCAGCGGCTACAAATGAATGCCTGGAATTGGGTTAACGAATAATTTTGATTTCAGCTTGAGACTCTGGAATTCCTCTGTAAATGCTTATAAAATGTATAATTTTCGGCTATTATTCATAAGAAAATGACGCTTAAAGTCTCAAAGCTAACTCGTAAGTCTTTGTTGTCAATAAATAACTCAAAAAGTCAAATAATCTATAACTTGGATATCAATTTAGGTGCTTTAAGGATGTTTTAGAAGGATTATCAATACATGAAGGCCTCATTTTATGACTAATCAAACTATAAATTACACAAAACTTTGTTTTTAAATCTTTTTCTATCATATCCACATTTTGCAGGGTATCACATTTGAATTCCTTTCCAATCAGCTGCAAAAACGAAGCTTAGTAACCGCAGAAAAGAGGCGAAAAGGCGTGGCTCTCACACACACACACATTTTAAGATTCAGAATCTGAATTTCCGATACAAAACACACAGATATAAACCCATACACCGACAGGCAGCGGCACACCTTTGAAGTGCAACGTCGAGCCGCGGGCCAAAGTTGAAAAGTGCGCTTGTTAACATTCCTTAATTGCTGTTGTTGTCACAGGAGCGACAGAGAGAGTAAAGCAATAGAGGAGCTAAAGACACGCAGGAGACAGGTGCAAGGAGAGAGGTGATAAGGACCCGGAGTAGCAATGGGAGTCCCCTTAGCAAGGATGTCGACAAGGCGACAATGACGAGTGCAATTATACAAAAACTACTTAGGCGCGCTTCCTGCCTGCCTGTCTGCGAAGGAAAGGGACGATGTCGTTGCAACAAAATTGAAAGAAAATTCACTTTCGCGTTTGTAAATTTGTCAACATCCTTGAGAGAAGCAGGAGCGCAAGCAGTAGAAAATAGCTTGGGGCTGGCAGTGACAAGTGCAGGATGCAGGCCACAATGCAATTTCAGTTAAGTCTCTTATAATAGAAAACTCAAGCACTTTGGCTCACAAACAGCCGGCAAAACGGTGACGGAAACAGGAATAGGAACTGCGAGAGGGATAAGGCACTGTGGGAAGTAAATAATTTATTTATTATAGATGGAAATAAATATATAATATATTGTTTGAAGGAAGTACAAGACAGCCCTTCGGCTTAAACATAAATCAACACCCAATTTTCATTACCTTCCTTAAGCTCCTTTAATTTCCACTTCATAGAATTCTTATAAATTTTTTAGTGCATTTATTTTTTCGCAGTGCATTGTCAGCCATTGTGTTGCCTAACTACATTTGTCATTAAGTCAATAAGCGCATTGTGCTTAAATGCACATAAAATAAAGCCTACAATGGAGAGTCGAGAGCAAAGCCATAAAACGAGCAAAACCTGAGAACCTACATAAGAGGGGAAAAGCGGTAGGGGGGACTTTCGGGAGTGGGACGAAAAGGACCAGGACAAGGATGTTACCGAGAGGAAGGATCCATCTCATGTGCTGGCGACAAAGCCGATTTATGCCCAATTGGATTTGCTGCTAAGAGCCACAATTCATGTTTTTATGACCGGATGCCTATTACCCAAAAAACCCGAAACGAAACGAAACGAGACCGGGAGTTGTTGTTGTTTCGTCTTTTTTAATAAATATAAAATGTCCTGACTGGCCATACAAAAGGTAAGTCAACAAAAGCGAGAGGAATGGAATGGAATGCTTAGCTTAGGCCATTGATAAGCAGCTTGGACTCGGGTCAGCAGGCATGTCCTTTTCTTTCTTTTCATTTCATTTCTTTTCTTTTCTTTTCTTATAGATATTTATATATTTTTTTTCCTGCCCTCATATCAACAATATCCCTGTCGTCGGCCTTTCATTCGATTTGCTTGTTAAAAAGCTCAAATTTTATGGCCTTTCCGTATCTTCTTGTTTGGCTTCTTCTTTTCTTTTCTGGGCAACAAGTAAGTTTATCGATTCGACGGCATAGGACAATAAAATGGGCTTGGCTTGACTACAATCTGCTGTCCTGGCAATTTTCCTGGCGTTCATCATCGGGCCAGCTTTGACATTGATAAATTATGCAGACTTCTAGCCTATTTCCAGCGCAACAAATGGCCAAGTCGGAAAAGTGCTGCCCGCTCCTGGGCCGGCCGTGATTTTCCCGCCGAAGTCAAAGGCAATGAGTTGGCAAAAATTATAAGTCATAAAAAAGGCAGCAGCAAAAGGGTTAACAAATGCCATTTAAAATTTAAGTGCCCCAGAGATGAAGCCGCTTAAGGATTGGGTAGCTGGGGATTGCCTTGATAAGAGTTTTCGAGTTAAAGTTTTATGAAGCAACTCCCAGAGACTAGATATAAAAACGAAGGGAATATTTAAGTAAACTGAGGCAGCAAATAAATATGGAAATGGTAGTGAAATTTAGCTGATGTTTTCAGTAAAATTAAAGTGCTTAAAAATGAAAATAGTACAATTTATAATCTGCTACAAACTAGCTTATTTTAATTTTAAGTATTTTAGGTGCATTTGGAGTGTATTTTAAGTATAATTACAGTGTATTTTTTATCTATTCGAAAAATCGTTACAAATATTAAATATATTTAGATTTAAATTAGGTTTATTCTAAAAAAATATCTCATGTGTAATTTATGTATATTTTGAGAGTTCTATTAAATTAAATATTTTTTATACATATGTTGTGTGTTTTATTTATATTTTGAATATTTTGGATGTATTGTGGGTTATTCTGTGAATATTTCGGGTGTATTTTTTGTGTATTTGGGGTATATATTTTATCGGCTTTTTAAGTTAATTTAAAATGGCTTTTATTCTTCATTACATTATGATTAATTCTAATTTTAATTTAATATATTTTTTTAATAAGCACTGGCTATCTTAATTATGCAATTTGTCCTTTGATTTCTTTATTAAAATAATAAACCAACAACAAAGTAATAAATGTGAAAAGTAACACAAAACACAGATGGAAAATCATTGAATGACTTCATCTAAAATAGCTTGTATATGTTTAAGAGTTTAGTTGTGTAAAATTCAGTAATTTCAGTCAAGTTATGCGGAATTGAAGTTCTTCAATTATAAACTTCATTCTCCATTTCTATAAATGCTTTCATTCTATTTCTGTAAATGCACTTCGGGGCAAACTTTTTACGCCCCCCTTCAATTCCAGTTTTGTCAGCGGCAGCCCTTGCCTCATCCACTCAATTTCGTCCTTTTTTTGCCCTTCCATCTGCTGCACTCCAATTTATAACCTACATTTAACATTCGCTGCACTTAGGCAAAAAGAGGGCCAGCCGGCCTTATGCACAAGCTGCTTACGCCAACGCCCTGCAATTTTTGTTTATGAATTGACAACTTTGACATAATTGACTGCCAGCGACCTAAAGGACCCAAGGAAAAGGGCTGCAAAAAAATAAATAAAATTGCATCAACCCATAAACACCGCAAGTCCTTGAGTGGCAACCGGAGTGGGGTCGAGCGAAAAAAAAAATGAGAAAAAATTAAAAGCCCCGCAATGCGATGACGATAATGAAGAGGGAAAAATTACAATCTGGAGCAGGGACCGAACCGACCGCCAGGCGACGGAGCCTGTCAAGCTGGCTGGCTGGCCGGCCACCGACTATTTTTATAACAATTTGATTATATTATGAATTTAAGCATTTTTCTTCCGCTTTTTGGGGTCGTCATCTTCATTAGCGCATTAAAATGTCAATGACACTTGGTCCGCAGGTCCAGGGATCCCTTTTCCGGCTGCTCCCGGCCAAAGGGTAAGTATTTGAAAAATGCGCGAGAAATGCGAGCAAGGAAGCGGGGAAGTCCCAGACATCATCACTGACCGCATGGCGTTCTCTGCTTTGTTTCCCCACTTTTTTCCCGCCGCCTTCACAGTGCTTTATGAATGTTAGGCGGCGTTGAGAAAAAAATATAAAGAATGAGGAAGTGGGACCGGGACCGAGGCTGGAGGACATCAAACTTGTCGTAAAAAATATGCTCAACACTTGTTTATGTCGCCATATTCGGACACTCTACAGCTGAAAGGATACAGTGGGCTGTCAAGGCTTCAGAAAAGGGTTACAGAAAGTGATTTTTATTAATTTCTAAAACAAATTTAAGTATAAGAATTTTTATTTTGAGTTTCTAAAATTTGAAACTGGCTAAAAAAATTATAATTTGTACTCTTTCTCTTCACATTTAATCTTTCAAAAATATAATTTCAAAATATTTTACCTTTAAAGCTTTGTAACGCTGAGATTTCTATTGTATAATTTTTTCCAAGGTAAACTTTATGATATTTTAATTTTTAAAACCCATTCTTTTTTAGTGTTATCTGCATGGCTATATTATAATAACCAATTTCGGAATACGCAAACCAAAACTTTTCCTCCATCGTCGAGAGTAGGAAAGTTTCGCCTTGGTTCATTATGGAAATGCTCTCTCTCTCGCCTGGCTTTTGTTGATGTTTTTGTTTCCTGCATTTTTGCGAGTGGTAATTTTTTCGCCTCTTTCATTTTTAATGGCAAACTCGAGCACTTTAAAGTTTTGATGGCCTCACAGCGCCTTGGCAGCTGCTTCAGCCTCGTTTTTACTATGGCAATTCATTAGGCTCAATTGCCCCGCTCCTTGGCGCCGATGTTGTTATTCTTATTGCTGTTGTTGCACTTTCTGTTACCCGCTGTTCTATTGTTATTGGCCTAGTTCGGTTCATAATGAAATGAATTATGTTTTCACATGGCAAACACTCGAAGCTCAGCGGGTAATCACCGGCGAGGGGAAAACGCTGTAGAGGATTAGCCTTGATAAGCCTTGTTTAGGCCTGGCACAAAGGCTCCGACAGAGTGAGAGAGAAATCGCTTAATTAACTTAATCAAAATATGGCGATTATGAGTACAGGGGCCCATAGTTGTTCGCTTTCAATGGCATCCTGCACGTCCTTTTGTGGCCATTGTTAGCTCAGTGCGTTTGCCCCACAAACAAATAAACAAACGCATTTGTCTGTGCGCCTCTTCTCTTCTATTTGTATTATGACAGCCGTTCAATTGATGCAGAAATTAATTAAAATTTTCCCTCGTGTGTCTATTTTGTGAGTGTGCCTGTGTTTGTAATAGGAATATCTGCCTGTATTGTCCTTTGGCCCAAGGCTAAGATAAATTACAATTTGCCAGGATCAACGCTGTGAACACAAGTGGAAACTGGTAATTGCTTTGCATGGGAATTGCGCATGCAAATGCAGTAAAAACTGGCTTAAATAAACAGGTGACAATTTAGAGGCTTTAAACTAAATGAAAATTGTTTTTATTAGACTTAAAATAAGTATTATAGATCCTGATACAGATAGGTAATTATTTTTAAAGTTGAAATAACAAACAATTACATTTAAATGCAAATAAAATGAGTACAACTATAACAATTTCAGGTTGTTTATTGCTTATTTTAATCTTTTTTAATTCTATTTTTAAGCATATTTATCTCCTTTCATTCCAAAAAGTTATTTCCTTACCAGTTTCTACTGTGACTAATAAACGCACAAGTAAATATTTTCACTTTACTAGCTGGCTGTCAATTTCCAAAATATTTCTATATTTAATAGACTTGAAATTAATTCCATATTACTTTATTACTGGCCGGCTGGGTCGTCTTCCCTCAAGGAATAAATACCTTCGGCTTTTCAATTAACTAGAGGCTGGCCAAATAATACCTATTCTCCTGTGAGACTTCCCCACAGACCCAGACGCAAAAGAGCAAAGCTCGTTGCAGGTCCTTTTCAAGCTCTTTCGGGGAAAGTCTTAAAGGCAAACGCAGGGGTCTCCTTCGACATCTAAAATAATTTAACCCTTTTTCCCCCTTTCTTTTAAAGTAATTTAATGCCTGACTTGGAAGGGAAGACCCTGCCCAGGTCCGCACACACATTCCGGTGAAGATATGGCAAGTTTTCCCGTCTGCCATTGATGCCGCAGGGCAGGAGAGGAAAAAATAGATTCGGGAGCTTGGAGATACATGGGGAATATTTCATGGCACTTATCAAAGGCAGCAACAATTTAGGTTAAATACTCATTAATATTCCGGTCTGCGAAACTTTTTCCTACTCCCTCCCGGCTGCTCCTGTGTTTTTGCCAAATAAATTTATGCCCTTTGCTTTTGGCCGCCGCCAGGCACGAGACCAAAATATAAGACAACCGACTCGAGTCGGGTCCTTTCTTGGGCTGCCTTCGCCCGAGTCCCAGCCAAATAAATAAAGCACACGCACATGACAACCCATACAGATACAGTGGGAACTCTGTATAGAAATTAATTTTGCGTAGCCTACTTTCTAGGGGCCGTCCAAAAATGGGCGAGAGACCGAAACCGAAACAAGCCGCCCAACAATTTCCCATGAAAATGATAATTGCCTGGTAACGGAGTCCACGAAATGCATAATTTATAAATTAAGCAAAGTTTAAGAAAGTTAAAACGGAAAGTATGGCAAACAACTGGGAGTCGTTACGGGAATATGGCATACAAATTGGGCCAAAGGATGTAACAGATATGGGCAGAGGAAGCATAAAAACGAATGTCCTTAGAAGCAACAATTACCGCATTAATTCCGACTGTGGTTTTAAGAATTGCAAGAATACGAGACAAATAATTATTTTTACTTAAATACAAATACTTTCTTAAGAAAAAACAATACTAATTTTTATTTTAAATAAATGCTAAAAGCCTTCATGATGAAAAGCTACTTCATTTAAGCAAATTATTACATTTAAAAAGACTACAAAATTTAAACAATTTAAAATGTCAAAATATATTACAAATAAATTTCATTAATAATAAAGCTTTATTAAGAATATGTGATAAAGAAGAATATGGGATAAAAAAGAATAGAAGTAATAGAATACGAAGTAAAATACGAAAACCTAATCGATGATATTTGCTTTAAAAATATCTTTCTTTTTAAGACTTAAAAATAGTTTATCTTCAATATTTAATCATAAAAAATACGTTTCTTTTTAAGACATAAGGATTAAAATCTTCAATATAAAAGCAACAAATTTGCTTTATAAACTAATAAAAACATGAAAATATTATAAAGAAACCACAGCAAGCAACCGGGCCAGGATTTAATTTACTCAAAGAAAAATACTTCTCGAAAAGTATTTAATTTTCTTTTATTGGACACACACGCACATCGCCGGAACTCACGTATGAATGCAGCCAACCCACTAAAATGCCAATATATTTTTTGCTTCAAATTTATTGCATACTTTTAAGAGTCGGTGCAGGAGCAGCGACACGCGTGTTGTCGGGATTTATTTATTTACTCCTTCCTCCATATCCTTCATCCTGCATTGGCGGATTTTGTGCGCTGATATATATTCTGACATGCCAGACGTGGGGCGACTGGCAGGCGGAGGGGCAACGAAGATAATGGGTGGCCCGAAGAGGATGTAACAACAAAATGACAGGATATTATTCAATTGAATTCGTTTACATGCCTGAACTACATAATAAAAATGGCCTTTAACCAAAAAAGGAGAGTGGAGCGTAAAGAACGCAAATTGAACAGCGGCAAAATGGAAATGTACACAAGTACGAGAGCGTGGATATATGTATGTACGAGTACGAGTATATGTATAGGGAAAATATGAAATATCTTTTGTATCATTTGTGGCCGGGGCCCGAAACGTTTTCCCTTTTTTTTTTTGGTGTTTGGTGGGCCAGCATTTACATTTACATATTCATTCCGGGTAGTGTGGGAACCCCCTTATTAAATGCGCATATTTTATGCAACAAAAGCAGCCCGTCCGCTTGAGTCATGGCCCTGAGTGAGTGCCACTCGCACTGGGAAGCCACGACTCGTATTCATACTCATTTCGGTTAGTTAGGCAGCCCAAGGGGGATTTCCAGCTTGTTCTCGTTCTTGTTCCCATTCTCGTTTCTTGCCAAAACATTTTCCACTAATTTGTTTGGCTGGCAGAAAGGATGATATCAGGAGCGGGAGCTCGGGGGCGTACAACACGACGGAACTGCGGAAATTGTTTTGCGTCTGGCATAAAAGTTTTGCACACACGAATTCCCATTTGATGGCTACAACTTAATGGTGAGATAAGCAAGAGTTATGAATTATAGTTGGCAAAAGTTTTGGGCTCTGTGCAGGAAGTAATCAATGCATTCGGTACACATAAGTATGTTTGGACGGATGAAATGATTCTGGAAATGCCTCAAGTTATCCGAGAGTTTTGGGCCAATAAATGCAAATCAGGAAATATGCTAATCTGGCAAGTTACGATGAGTTAAGCTGAGCGTTGAAATTACTTCTGAATTCGTAAGCGGATATGAGATTTTACAGCACTGACAATTAAAGAGGAAATTCATATAAAATCTTGTTACCGAAGATTGTTAAGATTTTATTCTTTATTCTTCTTAATATTTGCATTTAAAGTTATTTATTAAATAAGTTCCCACATATAGAAAGATAAATTAAAAGACGAAAACTAATTTTTTTAGTTTTCTAACAAATTTAAACCGATTTATTAAAGAAAACTTGCTAGAAATAATTAAATAGAATAAATAGAATTTACCAGAACTCCTTCCAAATAATCTGTTAATTAATAAAACCTCAAATAAAGTTATTCAAAATGTTTGCAAAACGGAATCAGGACATTTTGAAAATAATCACAAACAAACCACTATTTTAGTGAAGTATTTCTGCATTTTTCGAGAGCCGATTCCCAGACATTCGAAGCTATCAATAAACCTGCATTCAGATGCATTCAAGCCTGTCATCCCTGGGAATCCTTCGGGCGGGCTTTGAAGCTTTATGCCCATTCAACACCTTGCCGGCAATCATCATAAATATGCCGGGCTCCCAAAACATCTCGGCCAAGTGAGTTGGCTGGAGTTAAATGCAACTCATTACGGGATCGCACAGCCATACAAATGTCATACATTCACGAGCTGGCACTTCTCTCTGTTGAGCAATTTTCTATGGAATATTTGCAATTGCAGGAAGGCTGAATTGCACTTGAGGGCAAGGGAGGAGGAGGAGGATGGGGGTCACTCAGTCCACAGTCCTCCACACAACGAGCTGTGGCAGGTGCACAAACAGAGAATGCCGGGCAAACGGCCAGAAATGCAGGGAAGGAAGCAAGTAAATCCATGGCCAGGATGGGTTTTTATTCAGTTTGAGTTGCATGTTTTTCTTTCCTCACAGCTTGCTTACCTTGTGCATGGGTCCACTTGAGCAGGAAAACGATGAATACGAAACGTAAATCCATTTTACGATTTTTTACAGTATTTCGCCTTAAGATAAACTGGCTAAAAAAGCGTTGCAAGAGCATTTATTTGCCCGGCTCCCGCACACACACACAGCACACGCGAGGGGAGCGACTTCCACAGAATAAATATATATATCTAAGGATATATACTCTCGTGTTGCTTGATTTTTTGCTCGACTTCTTCGTAATATTCTATTCGCACACAATTCGTTACATTTCCTCCTACACTCAGCACGCCACACAGCTGTGGGAGAAGTTCACATTTTGGTGTGCGGCCTAAACGCTTCTGGCCATATTTGGCCAGAGTCTAGCTGACGCATGTTCGTAATGCTGGAAAATTCTTTCAATTTTACTTCGATTGTCTTCGCACTTGGCTTGTGTTTATGTTTCCTGCCAATCGTCCACGAAGTTGGCTTTCATGTTGAAAAGCCCGACACGCGCTCACTGTCAGTTCGTTAACCGTTGGCGGCAGTAACCAAAACTCAACTGAACGCTTTGCGTTGGCCAACGTTGATATGTGGGGGTCCTTGTGGAAAATAGCCACCGGGAACAGTCCACAGCAATGTTCGCCAGCGTGGTGAGTTCAAAGCTTCGTCGTCGCTCGGCTTTCAACTTGTCTGGGGAAATCGAAGGATACGTTTCGGAGTGAATTCCTGCAGGAAAATCAGCTGTTCCTAGCGGGGCAAAGTTCGGGGAAAATTTGATAGAGGAAAAGACCGAGAGAGTGGCAGTAAGCAGTTGTAAATAAATTTGGCCGGGAAAACTGATAAAAGATTTGATAAAAAATCTAAAATATGCGGGGGATATCGCAGAAGTCACTGGGGGTTTTTAAAACCTTTTAAAACCCAAAGGAATTAAAAAGTTCACATCTTTAAAAATTTGATAATTTATTTAATTTACTCGTAGACACATTTTAAAGGGTTTTAAAATGGAATGGAGTACCGCAGATAAAGAATTTTCAAAATTAATATTAATTTACTTAACTGAAACTGCGATTTAATATATAGAGAATAAAAAAATATATCATTAACAGTTTTAAATTCAATTAATTTATAATGAACCAATTATATTATTTTGGTTTATTTACAATTAAAATCCTGTATGCAGTGTTATTTTGTTATAATAAAATATTCAGTTAAATTAATGCAAAACAACTAGTTTCAGTTTTACTTTATTTTCAACATAATCATACCGGATACTTGACTTGTAAATTAATATGAAATTAATTTAATAAAAATATTAATTAATAAAATAAAAAATGTTTTAAATTTATAATAATGTACTTTAAGTTTATATATAGCTGTAGTTCCGGTTAACTTTGTTTATTATCAAAAGTCTTAACATAAACATTTGTTGCTGAATCCTGCCGGCAAAAGTGTTGAGTCTGCGCACTCGTCAAATAAACAACTTTTTCGGAGTTACAACCGGAATTCCTTCGCTTTCTGGTTGCTTACAATAGCAGAGAGAAAGTGGAGGTGAAAACGGAGAGAAATCGGGGAGAAATATTAGCTGACATTTTGAGAGTTGGAAAAAGTAACGAGTAAAATTTGAATTTTAATGAAGACCGTTAAGTGCAATGCATATAAAAATAAACGTAGTTAAGGAAGTAATTTAATAAGACAACTTTTTTTTGTTGATAAATAAGAAATCAAAGTTAAAATAAACTACAATATGTTATTAAGCTTTCGGTATTTTAAATAAATTAAATGTAGTACACAAATATTAGGAAATTAACAGATAGTAGACACTAAAGTCATTCGGCCTTCTTTCTTCTTGGTTTTTGACAGAGTATTTTACTTTTTATTATTATAACCATTAATTTTCAAGGATTCATTTATTTATTTTCCTATTCTAGGAAATTATATATGATTAAATCTTATACCTTATACTCTGAACGCAATTTTATATATTTATTTTTTTTAATTGTTACTGAGTTTAGCAGCTCTTTGTTTATTTAATAGTTTATTTAAATCTAAACCTAACGGGCATTATTTTATCAACATTAATAAGAGAAGTTCAGCATAGGTAATACATTTCGATTTAACCACAATTTCTTCTTGGTATATTTCAGGCACTTTTTTGTTTATATATTGTACATATATTTATTTAGGTAATTTCAATAATTTTTTAATATGTTATCTCCGATAATTCGGTTTTCTTTAATTTTATAAATGAATAAAAGGACTTGTTATTTTGGCATACCGATTGGGACTAGTTTTAATTTAAAGACAGATCTTTATTAGATGCTTATCCTCTTATTCTATTCCCGAAACTGTCCCCCATTTTATTTGCATGACTTCCTCGTGACGGACTCGTGCTTTGTACTCCCCGAAGGCATTAACCATTTAAGCTTCCTGCTAACCCGCATTTGCAGCCCAACTGCTGAATCGAACCAAACATCAGTGGCATAGTTAATTAGGAACCAACATCCTCGTCTTTCACCTGGCGATGCCACTCACCTGCACCGCAATCAAAATTAGCTCAGTGGCTTGCGGCGGTGCCGCTCTTCCCCCTTCCTGGCAGAAAGCTGGGGGCCAATCCATTCTAGATGGCATAAACAACAATTAAAACGTTACAAATTGCACATACAAACATCCTTCAAAGGGACGTGTCCCTCGCCCCCTTCCTATCTCTTCCGTACGATAAGTATTTTCTTTTTTCTGCTCCTGTTCTACCCTCTTTTCTTCAATTATTTCCGATTATTGCCAGGCGGAGGGAT
Organism: Drosophila mayri; assembly: GCA_008042485.1. Taxonomy (NCBI): domain Eukaryota; kingdom Metazoa; phylum Arthropoda; class Insecta; order Diptera; family Drosophilidae; genus Drosophila; species Drosophila mayri. The sequence goes on along the minus strand of VNJN01003431.1, from coordinate 79,123 downwards.
GGGCTACAACGGGGGAGTTGAGGTGGATGCTTCAAAATCCATGTTAATTGCTATTTTGCTCCCATTGGCTTTAAAAATCCTTGCAAGGAAACTAACAACCTGGGGGTCAGATTTTCCTGATTTTCCATTCATTCCCTGCCAGGACAATAACAACTCCGAGGGAATATCCTTGTTGTTCCCCTAATATACTTTCCTTTTGCTTTTACTCGTGGGAAAAGGGAAACCGAGCACCACAGCCAGTGCAAGAAGGAGAGAGAGAGAGAGACAGAGTCGGAATAGAGCAAGAGGGAACTCCAGATAAGGAAGCTGGATATATGTATATACATATATATATATCTATGGAGAGGCAAGAGAAATTACAGTGACGACCCAGTAAAGTAAGTTCGGAAGATAAACTGCAATCGAAGGACGTTGACTGAATGATAAATTACACTTGACAATGGGCACCCCATGTGCGTGTGTGTGCGGGTGTTTGTCTGAGTCCTGTCCAGGATTCCATTTTTTCTGTGTTTTTTCCAGCCCCTGCCACTGTTGCTTCTTCCTTTCCTTTGCTCGTTTGTCATAAGTTTACTTTTAATATAAAAGTTTCCTCGCTTTGGTAATGTTGAAAAGTGATCATCATGATAATTACACAGCCATAACGATGGGGTCCTTTTACAGTGGGATGAAAATGAAGGGAGAATATTGGAAGATAATGGTAATGATGGTTTGGAAAATTAAGAAAATATATAACTTAACATGTTGAAGTTGCAAGATTCAAAGGTTGCAAGGTGAAGATTAATTTTTAATTGAAAAATTTATATACGAAACCTTTTAAGTTCCATATTTTTTGTAAACATAAAAAGATAATTAAATTCCCACTAATTTTTATCATTTAATTTATAAACAAATTTCTCGTTAACACATATTTCACAAAAAGTTTCCGCTGTCCTTGACACCTCTCCAACTACTGTGGTTCCGGCGAAGATTTATGTGCTCATGTGGTCAGAGATACGAAGAAGCTGCGAAGTCCCCCGCCAGGAATTCGTATTGCTCCCGGTCTGGGGTTTCTTGAGTGCCAGGACCTCGAGTGTGTTTGTCAGCTGGGTTTGCGTCCAGTAAAGGGGGGGGGGGGGGGGGGGGGGCGGG
>VNJN01003431.1:0-77979 GCA_008042485.1 Drosophila mayri | reverse complement strand
AGGGTGGAGGCTGGGGATGATGCCCCGTGGGTGGGGTAATTATGATGGCTGGCTGCTGTGCTGTGGGCGGCAGCTGCTGTTGCTCCAAAGGAGACGGGACCCAGCAGCGGCAGCCCAGTTTCACTCATTAAGGATATCCGTGCAGGAAAACAATGCCAAACCCAACACTCGCCCATACCCGCACACAAAAGCCGTTACAGTGTAGCCGCAGAGGAGGGAAACACCCAGCTTTTCACCGCTTTTCCCCAGCATTTTCTCCACGCCCCCTGCCTCTCCTCACGTAATGCATTTAGTGGCTGCGGTTTTTGAGCTCTCACAGCTCTGGCATTGTTTGCTCTTTGGCCTCGCCTCTCGCCCCCAGACAAAACAATACAAATTTATTTTGCTGCCACGCCCCCACACCCCGAAAGGGGCTGTGGCGGCGGCAGCAGGAGCGGAAGAGATTCTTTTCAGCCAAGGCGATGCGACGGCCCAGAACTTGAGCAGTGCACGGAAGTTCCGGTAGAGCCCGGCCTTTTCCCCTTTTCTCTGGCAAAACTTTTCAGCCAAAGGAATTATATCAAAAAGTTGTGGAGGGCGGGGCGGGGAGAAAAACGGATGCTGGGCCGGGGGATCAGTCCCAAAGAATGTATACCCAAAAGTGTTAATTCATTTGCCTTGGCATAATTTTATTCATTCGGGTTTTGCTGTTGAATTAAAAGTTTGGCCAGCAACTGGCATAACAAATTATAAGAAAATTGTACGAGGTAAGTGCTTGAATCCATGGGGAATTATTTATGTTATCCTTAAAAATAGGCTCGTAAATATGGAGGGAAACTTTACAGGTGAGAGGCAAAGTTTTGAAAACATTAAGCAAAGATTCTTTTAAAGTTATTCCTTATTTATACCCAGAAATTAGTAGATTTGTGTTTGTGACAAAATCAAATCAAAAGTTCATCTAAATGCCCGATACTTCAGATAAATGATCAATGAGCAAATCACTTAGCATAACTCAGAGAGGGAAATGCAAAATGTTTTTCCACTCTCCCGCTTCCCGGATGTAACATAGAGCAGAGCTTTTCCAACTTTGAGTGTGATTGATTGCGAGGGAAACGTAATTGAAATGCCGGGGCTCGCTGCATGGAAAGCAGAGGGATCTGAATAGACAGTGACAAAAAGGGAAAGTTTTCACTTGGCTTTTCCCCAATGCCAAACGGAAGTTTTACCACCAGGCCAGACGGCGAGCAGACACTGGCTGTCGCTCTGCATTCACAAGATGCATATCTCCCGGTCTCCGGCTGGTCGGAAAATCATAAATAAAAGGTGGCGAATTCCAGGGAATGCAAATGCGAAATCAATCCCGAGACTTGGCATTAAAAATGCAACAACGTGGGCACACAATGAAAGCGAAATCCATGCTGAGACAAATCATAAAAAGACCAAAGGGGAGTGGCACAGGGCAAATTGCCAGACATAAAATATATCTAGATACGAGCATCTGGGGTTGGTTCTTGGAGCGTCTGGTGGGGCCGCCACTTAACTGCAACAAATCGGCAAATAAGTGGAAAATATTGCAGGCCACAAGATTGGCTACGTCTTATCTCAAACTCCGCACACGGCAATAAGTGGCTCAAAGACAGAGAAACCAATTCCGATGACCTCTTTAAATATTAATACGCGTGCTGTGATTGCACTGGGAATTGTGATTGACTTTTTAGACCTGGCCAACCCCCGTGCATTCGGCCTCCTTGACATTTGAGCTACCCCCCACCCGGTATTTGAGCAGCTAAATGCACAACCCCCGAAACCAAGGAAAGCGGCACAGACAGGAAGATGCCGACGGTCCCTGGGGATACTTTTCCCCGCCAGCCTAAGGAATAAACTTTGCACTTGAGAATGTCTGGAGAGGGCGGGTCACAGTTCGCCAAAAAGGTGGCAAAGTTTTTTCTACATCTTTAATGGGGGAGGTTTGCAGGAGCAGAAAGAACAGGAAATTCCCCAGTCCATCCAATTAAAATCTTGGCTCATTGCACATGCAACGGATGTTCGTACCTGTTGGCCACGTTTTCTCATTTGTTCTCTCGCTCGGTTTTTGTCAATTAGCGCAATCAATTGTGCCACACAAAAACAAAAAAAACGCGAGTGCAACCAATTAAATACTAATTTATTGAAATCAATGCCAAATTAGTTGCAAATAAATGCCAAATAAAGGTTAATTTACATACGTAGCTGCGGCTTGAGCTGAATTTTAAATCGGGAAAATAATAATGTTGTGATTAACAGTTATATTTAAAGATGATTTTATAAAAATATTCCTTATAGGTTTGATGTTCTTTTTATCAGTAAGTATTAAACGTATTTGCTTGCATGAGTTATAATTTATAAATTAATAAATAAAATCTCATATTTTTCTCAGTTAAATATTCTTAAAGAAATCCTTGTTTGTTTATTTATTTGCCATCTGACTTCAAATAAATATAGCTATAAAGTGCAAGCCCAATACTATACCTCAAGGTTAAGCTCTCTTAAATTCTTAGTTTTTACGATCCGCCCATGGCCATGAGACGAACACAAGCATTCCCTTAAATGTAGGATCTTTGGGATTTATTAAGCCTCTTTGCCTGGTTTATACCTACCGGAATGTTTTTGCATATTCCATTAGTCCGAGGGTGTTTCCACAATGGCAACAAACATCGACTGACCCCGCCTCCTGGTGGAACAGAAGAGGTCCTTCAGTGTTTGGAGGGGAAATTACCCATAGACCGTAGCCAGTTTTATGCCCACTTAATAGTTTTGTTTTTGTGTCTAGATAATGGAACGAGTGTATGTGTGTGGGGCCAGGCAAATGACTAACCAGAAATGTGAAGATGCCTTCGCTATATACGCTCCCTGCCAAGTGTCTGGTAATTTATGGGACCGAGCGTCAAATGGCAGACGCGGCGGCTACTTGACAAAACCCCAACTCACTTGCAATGGGGAAACGAGACAAATACCTCTTGATATAGTATAAATGTGTGTGTGTGTCTGTGTCGTGGTATGTGTTTAGGTTTAAATTATATTAAACTGCCAGCGTGGCATGTGTCCCATTTCAAATGGGGTCCCGGTCCCCAAGTGCCTCAAATCTAAAGAAAGAAATGGCAGGATAGGCCAGACCGAGAACAGTCCAGAAATTGTTTTCATTATGTTACCTCAAGCACTCAAAAAAAAAGGGAGCAAGGAATATTTAAAATATAAATAGGTTTAAATAGGATATATTATGTATAAGAAATATAGGCTTAACCTCTACTTTATTTCAGGTTTAATATTTAGTTTTATATAATTTATAATTTTAATCATAATACCACAGAGTAGATAAATATTTTAAATTGAATTTTAATTAAATTTTTAATATTTTTGATTTGGTTTTTATTCCTCAGTGAAATTTGGGAAAGGCATTAAGATACGCCAGAAAATATTATTAAACAAAATACTATATTTTTCATTAAAGCATTCCAAAATCCATTAAAATCTTAACCTATTTCCGAGTGTATTTAAAAGATACAAAAGGCGGACTGACCAAAGCGGACATTTATCATTTCTTCTACTGGGCTTCGGACACTTTGCCTAATCCTGGCCAGAATTTCCATTTAGTGCACTGCAAATGTCAAAAGTTGATGCCAAAAGTTTTCAACACTTTATACCTCCCGAAAAACCGAAAGAAACGGTGGAAGATTTACCCAGCGGGGGTTGTCTAATTTAAATTGGTTTGTTTTTGTCTGCTGGCATTGCGCTTTTTTACCCACTCTATTGCCCATGCTGCTCCTGCTGCTGGTCCCCAACAATTACGACTGTCGCCCCTTTGCTTACCTTCCAGTGCGTTTTTTCAGTGGGTCGCTGTCGCTGTCGCCTCTCCTGTAAAACTTTTTAACGCTCTGGGGATTTTCTGGGAGCCGATGGGGCAGCAGGAGTGGCGCGGCTGCCAGCGGTAAATGGTAGCGTTTACTACCTCTCCGTATATGCTGTCGCACATTTCATTTTTGCTACGTCGAGTGAAATTAAAATGCTTGTTTTCACTTTATGCAAATTCTTTCTTAAAAACGACCAGAAAAAAAGGAATGAAATCAAATGAAAAGCAAGATGAATATGGCAATGAAGTCGACGAGAAAGTATCCTATAATAAATTATTTATTAAATTAATATTTTGTATTAGCTTTCTGTTCTTTTTAAGTTAAGTTTAAATTAAGTTTTGATAATTGCTTTGAATATTTTAAAAAAATTTAAACAATATTTCCATAGATATTACTCTTGTCATAAGACTAAAAAAGCAGGTAATACAATATTTTTGGCATTTCTGAATTCTGATTTGGGAATTTTTAGTCTAATTGCCAAAAATGCATATTTTACAAATAAGTGCCACAAATAAAATCAAGAATACTTTTAATTTTATGTATGTTTAACATGAAAATATATTTAAATATAAATCAAAGATCAACGTTTTCATTTCCATGATTCCCATTGATAAACCCCTTAACCATATGCACTTCCAGGGTACAATAAAAACCCAGCAAAGTCTCACTGAGTGCCCGAATATGTATTTAAAAAAAATACAACAAAAAAAGAACAAAATATAAAAAGAACGTGGAGCAAATAAAAATGGCGCGTATTTACGTTTGGGAATATGTAAATAAGCGTCCGTTGTATTTATTTTCTTTGGCTTGACGTGGCATCCGGACAAAGGGGGTGCGATGCTCGCTGCTGGGGAGAAGGTGTTTGTTTGGTTTGCTCAGCTTTCGTACGGCTAAGGGGAAGTTTTCGGTACTCGTGGGGCTTACAAGCTATTAAAATGTCGCTGCAAGTACTTAACTGCTTGATGTTGTCAATTTAAATTAAAACCACTGCCGCAAAAGTTACGCAACCAGATGGAGGACAGACTTATAGACAGGACCCCTCCCCAATACACCCCCCAGAAAAACCCTGTGGCAAAAGAGTTTGGGGCCAAATGGATATTGCACAAGGAGGAGCATGCGTGGATTAACAATAAAGGTCGCTGGGAAGGCTGGTTGGGAAGAGCCAAAACTTTTCTTTACGACTGCACTCTCGCCGGGCGTCTATATGCTAATGGAGGCCGGATGGGCAAACTGGGAAATTAAAAAGTTGCCGGCTAAGGATCTGAAAATGTCTTGTCATTAGGGAAAGTGGCTTATTACGAACACTCGCCAGAAAGGAGTTGGGTGAAAATTCCTAACACTTGACGTAATTGTTTCCGAAAAAGTTTCGGGACTCGACTCACACATTTTACAATTGAAAGTTTTCTTTTCGGATGGCAATACGTTTTATGCAAATTGTTGGCAATAAAGTACTTTCTTTATTATTGTTTGTTAGTCTGGAGTAAGACAAGGAAATATTTCGTAAGAATCCTGTTTTCCTGTCATGTAAAATTCCAATTAACTTTGATAACAAATAGGAGTATTCTCCAAACCGATAAAAATTGTATTCAAGCGGCATATAGAAATATATTTTTATGCGAAAAACAAATTAGAAAAAATATAAAAATATTCCCCACCTGAGATTAAATAAATAAGAAACGCATAAATGCCGTAGGAGGCTGTCAACATCTGTATGTCTCTCTCTCTTTCTCTCTTTTTGTCCTTTGGTTGCCTTCTCTTTCGGTGGCGTAATAAGCGATTCGGCTGAAGGCATTTTAGTGCACAGAGACACACACACTCTCACAACAAAGCACACATACACGTAATCGCATAAAAGCAGAGCCAGGACGTGCTCTGATTTTATAAATAATTGCAATGACGATGTCTCCTTTGCCACGCGATTTTCCTCGTGTCCCGGAAAAACAAGCTCCAGGCGCCGAGTCAAGCCCATGACGACGGAGCGAGCACATGATAATATTAATAATAGTGGTAATAATCATACGCACTGTATGACGAGTACACATCCAGCCATAAAAAAGGAACAAAAGAAGGCAGCTGAAAATCCAGCCATCGTCTGACGCCTGCTCCTGTTTAATATGATTAATGCTCCATCCGCACAGACTTGGCAAAATATTTACACGTATTTCCGAGGCAGTCAGGCTGCTTGGGCGGGAAATCGAGGAGAGGCCGAAGTTTTTTCTCCTTTCAGCATTGAGCTTAGCGGGTCTTAGACCTCACAATGTCGAAAGTAGTTTTGAAATGCATTTTCAACGCCATTTTAAGGGAGGTGTTGAGAATGTAATAAAGGATAAATTGGAAATAGGAAAAATAGAGGAGACAAAAATGTTACAAAATAACCAATAGCCCTTTTTTCTTAAAAAATCGTTTAATTTTAATTACTAATTTTAATTACTAAAAATCTTTAAAATAATAATTAATAAAAATGTATCATTTTAATAGTATTAAGTTACTGTTGTCACAAGCATAAAAATAATTATGTCTATATTACACATTTTATTATAGAAAAATGCATTTTTATAGTCCTAATTTTTTATTATAATTCCTTTACTATTTCCTATAAATTAAAAGCCCTGCAATTAATTTAAATGTGTTAAATAAAAGGATTAAATTCTTTACCAAACGGAAATGTTAACTATACTTTGCACATTTTTGCAGATAAATTATATTAATAATATTTAATTGTTTAATATTTCTATACTATTTGGAATAAATTTAGCTGAGCGAAAATTTTTAATCCCATTATAGTCTTACATTTCCTTTTTTGGAAAAGGTTCTCACATTTCAATATAATAATTGTATAGCTCAAAAATATACAGTTTACGGAATCAAAGGTGCATTCATCTATCTATCGTTACACATCATAAAAACCAATAGTACATTTCCCCCCTTTATATCCTTTTCATACAGACAACTTATTTTCCTTCGCTTCAGCAAGTCACCGCAGAGACGTACAAAGTTTACTTTGAATTCAATGAACCAAGCGAAATTTGCCTGACAATTAAACAGCTTGAGATGCCAGCAAAAGCCGAAGAAGTAACAGAGGGAAATATTTCATTCATTCCACGGCTGGCAAAGGAAAAGTTTATGCATCAAAGTTAGTTGTGTGGCGCCCCAAACTTGTGCAGCGATTTCTGTAAGCGATGCGATCCACAAAAATTGGATGGGATGGCAAACGAGATGCAAAGGAGTAGAAACCAATTGCGAAGTTTCCAGCAGAAAGATGAGGGAGAACTTTCCAAAGGTAAATCTGTCTCCATCTCGCCCCTCGTCTGCCATTTGGGAATTTCTGCCTTTTGGCTGCCAGCTAGTCGGCTGCATAAAAAAGAGACACAAAAATAGCAAAGGTAGGAAAAATGCAGTAGCGCAGAAATTAAAGAATAATATTTTCTTAGGTCCACCGACGAAATGCAGGCGAGCGTTAACAGAAAAAAGCACAGGATAAACACGAATCGCACGAGAGTCCCAGGGAAGGGGAGGAAAATAGGAAAAAGGACTCTTTAAAAACGCATAAATTGTCATTGGATATCGAGGGTGGTTTTCAAGACCTTCCACCCACATCTTTAAGTGTTATTCTTTGGCAACTAACCCCTATGAAGGCCACTGCGGCGGGGGAGGTAATACGATATGTTTACTTAAGAGGAAAATACGGTGGCCCGGAATAGCAGGTAAAAAGCTTTTGTCAATCAAAATGCCAACTGACAGTTGACAGAGTTTTTGTTTTTAAAGCTTGCATAAATAAGCCATAAATGGGATGGACAACAACATTAACTTTGGAACATTGAAAATAAAGGAATATTTAAATAACCCGGCTGGGGCATAAATCTGCATGCAAACTAAATGACAACATGCGTGGCACCAACAACAATTGCATCATCAAGTCGTGACGTTTGACAAATGAGCCTTAACCTTCCCCCATTTGGCAGAGTAAAATATTGCAAGTACACACACATGGAGCAGGGTGTATTCAAGGTACATCAAATGGGTGTAACAAAAGCAAAAATGCCAACGGAGCAGTCAGACATCAGTCGTTGATGTCTAGAGATGAGAAAGATGTAAAAGTGATCAAGTAAATACATTTTTAGAGGGAAAATATATACTTTATAAACTGAAAAATTACAGATAAAAATTGTAAGGATTTATAAAATGAGAAGTGCTTAATTTAATTTAAATAAACGGAGAATGTTTCCACTAAATATATATTTTTTGAGACAATAAAATAAATTCAACTCGACAATAATATTTTTCGTTTTCCTATAATCAAACTTCTTTACCGATCGTAGTATAAAATTTTCCTATTTATATATGTTCATAGAGTGTCTTAGGATTAATTTGAACTTTTAATTTTTTAATTTATCTTTTCAATAACTTACATATTTAAAGCGTTTTGATATCTTTAAACCCTTTTATTCTGAATACATCACTCCTTAACCATCTCACGCACCCATCTCCAATCAGAATTTCCATTTCAAGAGTCGCTTTTATCCTGAAATGAGACGAGGAGAAGACAACTGCGACCCTCACTCCCGCAGAGTCATAGTCGAGTCAGCACAAAATTCAGACAGCCTCCGCCATTCTGCAGTCCTCAGTTGCCGTCGCTTTTTATGGCAAATTGTCAGCGCTGTCGTAATTTTTAAGTTAAAAAATTGTTAAAAAATTTCGTAGCATTCATTACCATGCCAGCAACGCTTTTCCCGCCCCACCACTCACTCAGCCCGGTTGAGTTCAGTTCAGTTTTTGGTTTGGTTCGGTTGAGTCGAGTTCAGTTCGCCCCCGTCTGCGATGTCTGCGTGTTGCACAATAATTTATTGCCGCACAATTGCAGCTGCCACACATTCCAATGCACTTGGCGCCCATGCAGCCACACCGAGTATGGGTCGCGGGCTTCGGATTCCCATCTACGAAGGACTGGGTCTCACTCCTTGTCAGGGCACCCGCGGCGCTTGTAAAAGCAACTCACATTTGGCGTTGATTTCCAGCGGAGGATGCCGGCTTGTCGTGCTGTCATGGCATCGCCATTGCCTTCGCCATCCCAACTCCAAAGCACATACCCATCCCTGTTGCATAGACGTAATGTAATTTTAAATTTATATTCCCGACTAGATTAAGGCACTGCTGGCAGCATGCAGGGATGAACAGAATTCGCATTTCCTAATGAACTCTTTTCGGAGAGATTGGGAAAGATAAACATCGCTAGAGAGGGTGTGAAAATGAGTGAGAATAAACTGGCATATTTTGGTGGATTTATATATGTATCAAGGTAGTATAAGATACAATTTAAACTGGAAGACTAAAGACCTTTTAACTTATAATATAAAATAGAAAAATGATATCTTGTTTTATTGAATGAAAGCTTAATAAATGTTGTCAATGATAAAGCATATATAAATTCAATATTTGATTAGCATAAACATTATACCACATTTTATTTATTAGTTAAATATGTCAAATTGATATCATATAGTCTTGTATCCTTTCCTGTCTCCCTGCTGACCATAATCAAATGCAAATGTAATTGGATATTTTGCAAACATTGTGCACTCATATGTCTCCGACTTGAAACTGCTGCCATTAGCTCCACAGCCATTAGGGATATCCTCGATAGGGTGGTCTATTCTGATGGATTGATGGTAAGAGAATGAGATTGCGGTCTGACAGTGGCTTTTGCGGTCTTGTTGCGCGTCTTCGTCCATTAGGAAAGCTTGCGAAAAGTGTCAATTACAACAGATGTCAGAAACAATCAGCGGCGTAAATAAGTCATAAGACGCACACACACGTGTGACATCGAACCCGGCAAAGTTCAAGCCCCCCTCCATGCTCGGATATAGAGAAAACCCCCCGTGTGGTAAGGTAATCAATAAGCCCGGTCCCACCGATTGCGTGCGGCTAATTAATGGTTTGAGGATGATGGCAGCACCGGGGAAAAGGTGTCAGATACAAAACAAAGACATCGCGGGTCAAAACTGTTAACAGTTGAATGGGCGAGAATTATGGAAAACTTGGCATGGTCACTGTGCGTGTTCGAGGCCAATCAATACCCAAATTGTGGTAATCAATTTTAATTAGAGAGACGCAGGCCCACAACCCTTCAAGCAGCTCACTCAATTCTGTCCAAACCGAGCCGAGTTCGAGTGGAGCGAACTGACGCTCCTGAATCCTATGAATCTGAATGTGACTGGACTGCCATTGACGTAGTCAAAGCGCAGCTCATAATCCGAGCATTATGTTCGACGAGCACTGCTACAAAAAATCTTGAACAATTCATATAAGTTGCATAAAAGACTCTGAATAAATAACTTAGAAGAAATTTTAAAATATTTTTTAATGTTAAAATGTTTCTTAAAAATATGGTTTATTGGTCTTAAAATATATTGGTATCTTGTTAGATATTTTATTAAATTTAAGTTAGTTTCTGAAAATTTTATGGAGCAGTTAAAATTCAAATTGTGCAATTGTTTACTATGATTGTAATGACTTTGGTGATTTTATTTTTATAAAATATAGCATAAAATCATTTACAATTATTCATTTATGGTAATTTTTTTGCAGTGCATACAAGCGTTGTGATGAATTTTGGAGAGGGGGATTGAGCTGGGATTTTTGCTTATGTCAAAATTCGAACAATGGCCAAGTGGCTGGCCCAAAATTGAGGCTGACAGCCCTCATGGTCGCCTCGCCCTCATCCAAATCGAAACGAATAGACAGCTGGGCATATAGAAGAGATTTGGGGAAGGAGTGAGGCTGGCCATTGCACGGAAATTGAAGCTGGAACTGCCAGCGGCCAGAGGCTTCAAAATTCCATTATTAAGATTAGACCAATTGTTGCTTTGAATTCAGATGCCTTGAATGAACAAGGTTTCATGTTCAGTTTATACCCCGAACAGCTTATGCAGGTTCTGGTAATTTCATTAGCGTATATGGAAGCTACGATCAATGGGTGTAATCCGATTTTTAGGAATTATATAACTGGGTAATACATATGTCGGTTGAAGACTTAGGTCTATGGTCGGAAACCTGTGTGGAAATTGAAGAACTATAAATAATATAATACGTTTTCAGTCCCATAATAATTTTTTTAAATAATCCTTGAAATGTAAAATATTTAGACTTGAGATTATACAAAAACTTTAAATATCTAAACTAAGTTTTTTTAATCACAATTTTTAATTTTACTTAACTTTATCTTAAAACCCCTTTTTAAGCCATTTTTGCTTAGCATTTCTATCACCATTTTGGGTGAAAATTTGAACCTGCAAATACTATTGCCAATCTGCTGAGGTCAAAGTTGGCACTGCAAAGTAATTTGAAAAGTACACAACATTGGGCAACTGGAGCAGCTGCTGCTGCCAACTGCTATTAACGGTAAATGACTGGCCTAATTTATGCACCTTGGTCCACACCCACACCCACCCACCTAGACACACACACACACATGCGGTAGTAGTAAGGGGAATTACAATTGTATCGCAGTCAACATTTCCATTGCCATTTCCATTGCAGAGGAGAAAGGGGAAAGGGGAACACGCCGCAATGCCGTAACTTGATGGAATAGCTAAGCCGAAAGCCAGCCGCACAGACAGGACTACCACTCAACCGAAACTACTGCCCGCAGTACCAGAACCAGGACCCCCTTCCATCCGTCATCCATCCAGGAAGGGGTGGGGAAATTGCTTTACACAATCGAAACGCACGAAATGACAATATAAATCGAGGGGCGGAACTAATTTTGGCAAAAGACTCGAAATAGGCCGGGCACGACCACAAAAACCAAAATGATGATACTTGAAGGGGGGAGAGATGGCGTACGACAAAGTAAAAGAGGATGCACAAGGAGAATTTTGTGAATACCAAAAATAATATAACAAATCTTGAACTTATCTATTGTATAATTCCTTGACAGGCTAATATAAGGAGCTCTGATCTATGAATTCCCTTGAAAAATAAGCGGAGTGCCTCAAAGAAGAACCTAGTTTGGCAGAAAATCCAGGATATATACTCCAGGATATTAAAAGAATTAAATACCGGAAGATTTCATGATAGAAAATTATTGCAATAATGATCTAAAAAATTTCTAAATAAAATATAAAATATATCGTTTTAAAAATATATTCTGTAATTAATACAAATACAAATAAAAAATGTAGTTATTTATTACTTAGCTCCAATATTTTTCTTCTTGTGTAAAGCCCAAATAAGGGTGCACCATTTCAGCTGGTGCTACGTCTGAATTGGCCAAAATTAACGCAACGAGTAGAAAACTTCTTGTATACGGAAATTGCGTAACTACGCATTAATGAAGAAAAATTGCAGTACGTGGAACGAGTGGGGTTGGAAAACTAGCTCCTCCACCCAAACTCCAGCTACCGCTCCCCCGTTGAAAACAGGCAGCAACTAACGGGGAAAACTTTCGGAAATTGGACGACACTTTAGCCATAAAAGGCCTCTGATTTATGCCAATTGAAGCTCGTCCAGGTAAACTGCCTCATAATGAACTGAAACTCCGAAATGAATCCGATGCCAGAGGGTGATTATCGCAGCTTCCACTGTGGCCAGCAGTTGAATGGATGGGAGGTATAGGGGATTAGCAGGTCGCTTTGATCATCATCGTCATCTAATCATTTATTATTAGCAGACCTAAAGTCCGCTCCTCCCCAGACTTTTGTAATGCTTTTATGGCCGTCATTAAATCCTTGATCAGACAGATGGAGACATCTTTCATTTATAGCCTTGGAGCGAACCGGCTGTTTCTCCAACTATAATCATCGTTTATCATCTGTTGCCTAATTAATTGTAAAGTTTTTCTCTACTTTGAAAATCTTTTGCGCCCATTAATATTGTCACAGATGTCGTAATTGCCGGGACAACGGGGCGAATGATTAATACATCAAAGTTTTTCCAGTTGTAACTGCTGAAGAAAGTCGAAACTTGGAGTTGGATTGCAAAATGGTCAAGAAAAAGAAATAGGACGAAAGTTATGATAATATTTAGATTGTTCTTATTAATTTTTTTAAATAACAATTTTTTAAAGATTTAAGGCGAAGTGTAAAGGAACTTTAATCATATAAATTACGTTGAAATTATTTAAATGTTCATATTTATACTTTTTGTTTTTCTTCCACTTCCCTTAGCCTCAGTTTGTAACTTTAAGAAGTCTTCAAATGAAAACCAAGTAGCCTCCTCCTCCGCCTCCCATACTGAAGTTGGTAACGATTTCAATTTATAAAATTAGTTTTAATAATATTAATAATATCATCACTTGGCAGCGGCCACCAAAGGAGGCGGGAGGCTGAGAACAAAGCTGGAACTCCGACGCCATAAGCCGGCTTTGGTTTTGGCTTTCGACTTTGGCTTTGGCTTGGCTTTAGCATTTTTGGTCATAGTTCAACGCGTACAAGGAATTTGCACAAAGGCGTCAAGGCAACCCGGAGAAGAGGCTCGTCGTCGTCACTGCCCATCCCTGAGAACGGCCGCCTTACAAAATTTCCCCTCCCGGCGGCTTATGCCCATTGTTTGCACTGTGTTGCCAGTGCCAACCATCAGCATCAACATTATGCAGAAGGCTCCCGGGCTAAGATCTGGCCACAAGTTATAAAACCGGGAGCCTCCCCCATTCTCCGTCCCCCCATTCATCTAACAAATTTCTCTCTCTTTGTTTAAATTTTGCGCGCCGGAAATTTGCTTATCGCCGCTTTTCAGTTGTGGCTGCTGGGTGCCAGTGGAGGCGTAAAAAAGGGGGTGCTGGGTCCATGTTTTTCGAGGGGGACCAAAGTCAATAGGAAGATTAGTGCGGCGGGCATTGAGCCGGCACAGAGCTGTGCTAATTGAGCGACGGGTCATGGCAACAGCTTAAATCAATAGAACCAGCTTCATTCGATATTCACCCAAAATGAAAGAGAAACTTTTCAAGGGTTTATGCGGAACTTAAATTTAAAATTAGGGGAAGAAATAGTTTACTAAATTATGCGATTCTTAAATATAGATATAGTATTAAATGTAGAGGGAAATATTATACGGCTTTTTATCAGCGAATGTAAAATATAAGAAACGGTTACACATTCTCTAAATGTCGAGTTTTTAATAGTTGTGCAGATAATACGAAATATTTTTTCATTTTCAGAAGTATATATATATATAAAGTAAATAAAGAAAGAAAAATAAATATAAATAAGTAATTTATAATTTATATGAATAAATAAATAAAATAGAATTTTTAAATAACCCTAAACAACTTTTATATACAGATGCATTGATAATTTTGAATTTAAATAAACTATCTTTTAAGAGAGTTACTATTATTTTTTTCCATTTCTTTCAAGCAATTATTATAATTTTAATTGTTGAAAAATATTTACGCTAATTTCATTTCATGGAAATATTTCTTTTAATTTTGCTATTGCCCTTGCTTTAATAACTCCAAAAATTAAGTAAACACTGGAATTTTTTTATTTTTAAGACTTTATTTCTGTTTTTCATTAACAAATCATATCTCATTCCTCCGCATAAACATTATCCCTACAAAATTCCCAGTCCGAGACCACCTCCGCCTGGCTTCTTGCCCCTGTTTCCACCGCCACCGCCACCGCCAGCTCCAGTAAGGCCTCCCAGTCCCAGCGTGTTACCCACTCCGCCCAAAGTCTGACCCAATCCTCCGCCCAGCTGTCCCAGGATATTACCCAATCCCGCACAGCTTGTGGAGGTCAACGGGGAGAGTGAGGCACCCAGAACGGACAGTTCACAGAAGCGAAAATCATTGGAGGTCTCCACTTTGGAGTGGATCTTAATGAAAGGCGTGGCCTTTCCAGTGACGCTCTGAAAGAGTGACGAACCCTTGTCATCCTTGTTACTGCCTCTATTGGCAAACTGAACCAGAACATCAATGAGGTTATTCCGAACCTTGAGATCCTCGGAGCTTGTCAGGCGGGTCTCCTCCATGGGAGTGCCAAAAATATCGTTGGCATCGAACATATAGCCGAGTTCATCGCCATGGCCCACAGTCTCCGGCTTATCGTTGGCTGTTTCCGAGACAATGGGTAAACCTCTCAGGAAATTGATTCCCTTCGACTTGGTGCCATTGTAATCGAAGCTGTACATAAAAGCTGGAGCGAGCTTAGACCAAACTTGGGTGGTTAGAACCGCTGGCAGATTGAACAGAACATCCGTGGTGGACTCGACGACCTTAGATAGAACCTGATCCACATTCAGGGTTTGAGGCACCTTCCAGACATCCTTCAATGTGGGTGTTAGAACACTCGTCAATCCCGGAAGTTGTGGCTTGGCAATCTCACCCGTTAGCTTGTCTATCCTTAGGAAGCTGGTCAACTTGTTCAAGGAATCGCTGAGGGATCCCAGGAACTGTTCCGCGGAGCCAAATACTTTCTCAATATTCTCCACTGTCACGGAGTTGCTGGTCTCGTGTTTCGTGACACCTGTGAGCAGGGGAATCCCCGAGAAATTGTTCTTCTTCAGCTGCTCTTCCGGTTCACCAACTATTAGGCTGGGTAAAGCTCGGCCATCGTCCTCGCTTTCGATGTGCGGCTGGAAGCCAACATTTCCCGTGAGTCCTTTAACAAGGGCACGTCCTGCTAAACGCTCCGTTTGAACTTTGTCATCATTTCGGATGATTTCTTCGGCGCTTTTCTGGAAGAGAGAACATTTTGCTTAAAAAAATATTAATTTAGGGAAATCTGAAAATATCAATATATAGAAACTGTTTATAAATTTGCCGAAAATTTCGTCTACTTGATTTATCGAACCAATTTCATTCCATAAAATGTGTATAAAAGCCTTAGTTTTTAAGGATGTTTAACTTTTTCGATAAATGTGATATCCTTCCATATAGCAAATTTGAATATCTCAAAGATAGCGATATAATTCGCTTTATTATTTCAATGTATTTTACATCAAACTCCTTAACCGACTTACTCCTCTCATGCAGTTAACAATCTCCAGTTCATTGCCGGTAGGACAACCGTTAATGGTGGCCACCTCCTGGACACTCTGAACGGGATCCTTATCCATGGCGTATTGTGAAAGGGCAGTTCCCGACATGGCCACCACCCCGTGAACATCGCCAGCACTCTTTGCCGTCGGTGACATCGAAAGGTACATGGCACTTGCCGCTCCTGAACCATGACCAATCGCCTGAATCTTCTTAGGATCGCCTCCAAAATAGGAAATGTAATCGGTGACCCAACGGAGGGCAGCAGCCAGATCGAACATGGCTAGGTTGCCATCAAACTGCTTGGTGCCATCGCCCATGATTCCCAGGGATCCCAGGCGATATTGTGGGGCCACAACAATGGCACCCCTTTGGGCCATGGGCGTGGCATCGTACTGGGCGGCAGAGCCATAGCGATAGCCACCAGGATGAATCCACACGAATACCGGCAGACCGGTACTCTCATCCGGCATCTGCGGGGTATACACATTGAGCAGCAAGCAGTCCTCGTCTCCGATAATTCTCTGGGGCATCTGCGGATGTGGCTGAATGCAGGGCGGACCGTGCCGGGTGGCATTAAAGTCTCCGCCGAGTCGCTTGTACACCGGCCGCGAGTATCTCAGGGGGCCAACGGGTGGCTCTGCATAATGCATGCCCAGGAAACTGTAGATACCCGTATTGGGATTCCGGAAGCCCTCGACACGGGCATCGCGATTAAAGAGCCGGGCGAAAACCACGGGATCGTCGACCGGCGGCGCCTTCGATTGCTTGCCACCGACAATGCGTTTCACGCGAATGTGCGAATCTTCACCAGACCCGCACCTCGCCAAGGTCACTAGTAGTGTCAGTAGCAACAATGGCGAAAAGTTCCGCCTCAACTGCTTTTGCATTTCGTTTCGCTCGATTGTCAACTGGGAACTGAGCTCAAGCTAAAGCTCACACTATAGTCCCAGCTCAAAACATGAGCGAGGCTGACAACTTGCTCGGCTCGGCGATAAACAGCAGCGGGGAAAAAAATAAAATGAAATGATAAAAAACAAAACAAGTAGCGAAAAAACCTAAACTTTGCGGCCGCCTTGTTTGCGTGCCTTCAGCTGGATAAGACCATGTTTGGGGCAGCGCTTCTCCGGCATTCCAATCACGTACTTTACGCCAGTTATAGTTCACTGAGTCACCGAGAATCTGGAATTAGCTTGGGGATATTCGGACAACAATTCAGCAAGCAAACACTACATTAAAGCTCGAAGTTTAAGCCAATTACATGCATTATTCCAGAATTTCTTTAAAATTTGGAGAGTAAACAATGTTAGAAATACCCGAGGCAAATGTAATTAATGTTATATGCCTTTGTGCATATTTAAATTTATTTTTAACTAGTAATGTTTACTAATTCAAACCTGTTCGAAAGCAATATTTAATTTCTCCTTTACTTGGAATATGTGCACCTATCTGACAGATTGATGTCTCTGCTCATCTGTTGATTTGAATGCTGGCAATTAAATCGGAGACAATTTGCTTGCATTTTTTTATTACTTAATTCCCAACGTAAGCTCTCATCTTCTCATCTTCCCAGCGGCAAACTGGTCAGTTTGGTTTTTCCCATCGCATTGTGGTTGCTGTTGCTTTATTCTGACGAATTCGCTGAAATTCAATTGCATGAGCACAATAATAATGAGACTTTAAGGCCGACAGCGGTCACTGTCTGTAAAATGGGAACCGGGAAAGCATATGGGCTCCACAATGCCATATTTTACAGCTGTGCCGCATTATCTTTTGCCCAGATGAATTATATTCTTCAGCATATTTACAGCTAACAGAGTGGAAAAGTTGGAAGAAGAGAGGAGTCTGAGGAGGCCGGAAACGGATGCTGGCAAATATCAAGAGGCAAACGCATGTTGAGATTTCAAGTTGCTTGACCCATACCCCTACACTAGCTTCTAACCCCCCTAACTCTACTCCGCTTGGGGGGATTAGGCTGGAGACTGACGGACCGGCACGCGCTCCTCTAACTCTGACTTGCAGCACTCTGCCACATGAATCTCAATGTTGTGTTGTCCCAGGGAGTCGGCCACGTACGGCAGCTGATTTGTCCCAGTCTCGGCTCCAGTCAGCTCTCTCTCTTTCCTTCATCCAAGGGGACATCTATCTTCTTCTCTCGGTTTTGTACTCATTAATGCACTGAAAAGAAGATTTTAAACCATGAGTTTAAAGATTTTAGATAAAAAATTGTATGTATTTTTAAATGCTTCTTAAATATTTACAAATCATAAAGTTATATATAACCACAAAACCTATAAAAGTAAATATAATTTCTGAATTTCTAACATGATTTTTAACTAACTTAAATTTAAATATATTCAACATAATGTATTGTTTTAAAAATAGTTACTAAATTTTATACATTAAAAAATATATTTAGCAAGTGTTTAAAATAGTATTTTGATTGTTCGACTCATATATTACTTTAAAAAAATTTATAATCTAATTAAAATAGTTAAAACTCTTCCCAAATATTATTTAATGTGCATTTCCAACCTCTCTCTGCTCTCGCATGTGTCGCAGACAATGGCCAAATGACATTTAAAGTTACGACAATATAATTAAGTATACTACTGGGAGTTGACGCCAACCGAAGCGTACCAGAAGCTGGACCAGGAGTCCTTGCCCTGGCCAAGGCATAATTATATATGTATGAGGAGTGGGAGCTCCTGGCCTTCGGCTCCTCGCCTGATTGCTTCCAGAGGCGTGCAACACTTTTGCAGCACGCAAAGTTTGCCCAGATGCAAAGGTTTCGAGCCGGAGTAGAGTCCAATGTCAGATCCATTTTCCGACTGGCACGCCTCAGCGTTTAACGAGATTAATCTTTTTTGCCTGACCATCTCGAGCTATCTCACTGCGAGCTGTCCTGGCCAGAGTGAAGTCCTTAAAAAGTTATTAATCTTCGGGGCTATCGAGTAAATATTTTGCTTTTAATTGAGTTTAAATGCACCATCTAAGTGATTTGCATAAAAGTTGACAACTGTCTGGTAGAGGAAAGGCTACAAAATTTATTTTGGTTTTTTGATGCTGGAGAAAGGAGTTCATACTGAAAGGTGCAACGTATGTAGGAACATAACGTGACTATATATACACAATTATGACATGCAAGATTGAATTTTAATTTGATTTTGGCCCAGACGAAACCTCAGACTATGTTTACGGATATTTTTCATCATTTAAACTTTATCCTTTTTGTCGGTGATTACTAAATAAAGTAAAGTGAGAAAAGATTATCAGACTCATTTGTGGAGTACAATAAAACCTTCTTGTAAAAAAGTTTACTATATAAAAAACCTTACTTACCTCCTTACCTTTATTAAATTAATAATAAGTTTAACAGGAAAGAAAAAATAATATTAATCTTAATTTGAATAATCTTAATTTCTTAGAAAAATTCCTTAATTATATTTCGACTTTATAAGATAACATTGTGTACATAATTCACTCTTCATTAATATCTTTAATTTTCATATTTATTATAGGAAAACATTTAATTTGATCATTACTCTTCGGCTCTCGAAGCTTGGATTAATTATCTTGCTGTATATTTGTCCAAGTAACACATTTTCCCATCCTAATTTATCTTTTTTTCATTTCGATGTTGCATGTTGTGTGCCACACGCAATGTCCTAGGATTTCCCCAGTTTTCCCAGAGTTTTTCCCCCATTCTGGGGATTGCGTGTGCCATGCCCATAAGTGCGTGGCGGAGGCGTTCGTGAAACTTAGCGCCAGCTTCCCAGCTGCTGCTGATGCGATTTTGATGTGCAAAATATTAATTATAAAACAATAATTGAATTGTGCCCGTGCTCTTGGCAGCTGACTGAGCGTCGAAAGGTGAGCGATTTTCTCGATTTTCTCGCAAATCCCCCCGCGCTCACGACAAAAGTTCATTATGCTGGGGCAATTTTTCTTTGGCATCTGTTGTTAGTGTTTGTTGGAGGGAAACAAATTAGTTTTCCATGATTGCTTATTAATAGAATAAATCAGAGTTTCATAAGTGGATTTTATCAGGTGGCTAAGCTGGGTATCTCATGGAGGAAACACACACATACATAATTGCTTTTATAATTATTAAACATCTGCTGCAGAACCATGTAGAATATGTAATTAAAATAACTCATTTCAGGCAGATTTACATATGTAATACCCCTTAAAGCCCCCATTAAATCCTTGCAACTTTCACTAGTTGTCTCGCATCCTCTCGGGCCGCGTAAAATCTTTAAATTATTTTACAAAAATCCGAGTCCCCAGTCAACTATAACAAGGCACAGGAGCGTAAATAATACAACAAAAATACATAAATATACCTTCATAATAATAAATAAATATGAAAATATTGCATCAAATGGTCCACCAACCCACTTCGCTTGGCAAGGAAAACAATATACGACTGGGGCCACAGGACAAAAAGGAGAATCGAAAACAAAACAAAGTTAAACCCAATACATTAATGGTATTTGCATTTGTACTGATTTTATTTGGTTTTTATTGAATTGATAAAATCACAACGAACAGGAGAAGCGAACCAGAGCCGAGGGCTGCTCCTCGTCCTTGTTCTCGTCCTGTTATTCCACTCCTACGACTGCCAATTTGATATTCCGATTGCAATTTATGTGCCCCCCACACCACCACACACACTCCTGTAAGCCGATTGTGTGTATGGGGGAGCATCTCTGTGATTCTTTTCGCCCCCCTCGCCCTCGGTGGGAGCTTTGTGTTTAAACATCTGCAATATGCTGCGTGTTCCGGGTAGCTGAAAACTCCGGAATGGGGCGAAAATGTTTTGGGATCACACACTGCAGTCAAGGCAAGAGATTGAGGATTGGAAAGCTTGTGAGTGTGTGTGTGTGGGGTGTTTGTGTGTGGCATTCACTTACGTTTGTATCTGTGCAGGACAGGGATGGGATCGTGACCGGAAGTCGCTTCATATGCAGGATACAAAGAAATGTCTATTAAAAATACTTCATTTACAATATTTAAATTGAATAAAAAATTTAGACAATATAAAAACAAGAATCTTCAATAACAATAAATTCTGAAACCCTAAGCTAAGAGCCGGTTTAACAGTAAAAATAATTATTATTTTTGTAAGCTCTTATGCAAATACCTTACAATATTATTCGTTACCAACATGAACTCTTCAAAGAGTTTAATACAAATAGAACAATTCATTAATAGTATTTTTAAAGGTTTTAAATATTTACATTTTAGAATTGATATATCAAATTTATAAGAATTAAATCCAAATATATTTCCCAAAGCAAACTGTCAATTTAACAATAATAATTAATGGTAACCATTTCTTTCCATTACGACAATTTACAATAAAAGAGTTTAATACGAATGAAAACATTAATAAAAATAGTATTCAATTATATTTTTAAATATCAATATCAATATTTTAAAATGTAAGAAATTTCACAAACAAATAGACGGAAAGAGAAATATGACTGACCATTGTGCACAAATGAATTCATTAAACAGAACAAAATATAAAATCTTTTTGATTGCAATTAGTTTTCTTACCTTACCTCGTTCAATGGGAAAGTCTGAAATTAAACATATACGATTACCTTATAAACAATAAGAGTTTCTTCACATAAAATAATAAAAAGCTTATATTAAAGCAGGTAAAAGAGCATAACAAGAATAGATCTTACAAACCCAAATATTTTTACTTATACACAGAATATGACTTAGTTATAAACAAAAATGTTTTTATTGAAATCACGCTGCCATCGCCGCCAAACTTGGCCCATACATAGACGCGTGTTTATTTGGAACCACAAATGCGTTTCCTCTCCGGCGGGCGGATCGCAGTGGGTTAAGGGTGGTTCAGTTCGGCTCGACTCCGTTTGGCTTGGTTTGGTTGGGTTTTCGGGTTGGTTTGGTTTGGTGTGGTCTGTGGCAGCGGCGTCAGCAGCGCTGCGGTTGTCGCTTAATGGAATTCCGTTCTTGCATTAAATGTGACACACAGAGGGAAGCTGCCAATTGGAATGCCGCACACCCTTTGCACGCACACAGCCCACACACACCGCACCTACACCCACCCGATAGACAGTGACAGTTGCCGTTAGCAGTCACAGTTAACTGTTACGAGTTGTCCTGCGGTTTGGCTTGTTTAAGTGTTAAATTAACGTTTTAACAGTTTCGATTATTCCGCCAGTTAATTTTTAATGTTTTCCGAATGAAACCGAAAAAACTTGGCCACGCGGCAGGAAGCATTTCCCGATGTCCTTGTACATTTTCATTAGTTTAATTAAAATTTTATTCGTCCTTATGCGTGCGTGCGCCAGAGTGTCTCTGTGTGCGTCCTTAGTGTTTCCTTTGCAGTTTCCTTTTCAAATTGAACCGCAAAAGTTTTCGGGTGGCAGGGACACAAAGGATTGCTGGTGTCCTGTGAGCTGCACTCGAGTCCAGGCCCTTCTGGTTCCATTGAACTGGCCGCAAAACTTTTGCCGCACGCATTCATTTCAATTTGCCTTTGTTTTGTCCATCTTTGGCCAGCTGACCAGTGGCTCCTTGCTGCATGTCCTTCTGGCCATTGACAGGCCTCCTCGGACCACACATCTCCTCTCCCCCGCCACCACCGTTTACATATCCTTTTGTGGCTAGGCTGGAGGGGGCAAAAACTAAAAATAAATGTTGCTCGAACGCATGGCCACAGAAATTATTGCGGTTTCCATCGAACATGGAGAGGATGTTCGGCAAAAGTGCAGGCCAAAGGACATTAAACATTGATGTGGCCCGAGGAAAAATATTGGTTGGGGAATAGCAAGCAGACGAAGGAGAATTATCGCATTAGGACTTGCGGTGGCCACCATTAAGCGGCTTAAAACTTTACTAAATCAAAACGGGTTCCAGGCTCTGAGATTTAGAAAGAAAAGTTAACCAAATAAAGGGATGTGTATATATTTTCCATATCACTTGTTTTTCTAAAGAAAATTTAAGTTTAACTTTGTATTTTATATTTCTTTATTTTTACGTACATATATAAATCTTATTTCAAAGTCCATTTATATTCCTAATGTAGACTTAAGCTAATTCAGGATGCGTTTTGAGCCACATCATTTACCAAATCGCTTTACATCACAATCAGCCAAGCCAGTCGCTTATCCATCTCCACAGGACATTATCGTTAAGGACACTGACCCACCCGAGACAAATGATTCCGATGATGAGGTCTGAATGTGCTCACCTACCCGCATCACCAGCCTAATTAACTCATTAGACAATGTCAACCGGATGTAAAGAAAAAACCCCCTAAATAGCTAAAGAAAAAACCAAATTCGGGTGAAATGTTAAATGTGCAGCATTTACGCATTCCCAATTTGTTGACAAACAAATTACACGAAGGATTTACAGCAAATTACGCGCAATTTTTCTACACTTTTCTCTCAAATCCGGACAAACAAAGGATGTCCGAAAAAAAGAACCCTTAGGACTAAGCCCGGCAACTTGTCCAGGATACTTCGGGATGTGTACATATGTCCCGTGAAATTTAATTTAATCAAAGGCCAAACAAGGACGACCATCAAAGGGGGGGTTCAACCAGCACAAATCAATCTCGGCGATGCAGGCAAGGAATCCCCAAAAGGCGGATTCTCCTTCGGCCAGCAGGACGCAAAAAAAGGACTGAGGGCGTGCCCCAAACAGGAATTGATTAAAGCGAAAAAGGGGCCGATATGGCGGACGCACAATGCAGGCCAGTGTCCTTGCGTTCGACGTCCTTTTTTGCGTTCCTGATTGTCTGACCGTAACTTGTTTGCTCGCCTTTAATTTCATTTGCGCGCGGCATCTCCCAAAGTCGAGCCAAGCCGCCTTCTTGGATTCTCCCCCTTTCAGGGCTTTGTCCTGTTCCAGGACCTCCCTTTTTTTGTGCCATTTCTAGTTCTGCTTTCATTTACATGCTTGAATTGTCATTGTAGCGTTTAGCAATTTTATTGTCCTTGCCCTCCACTATTGGAGGATTGTGGGTTGGTTTTTGTCTGGTCTTCGTTGGTCTTCTGTCTTTGGTCTGTGCTTCCCTTCGGCTTGGGCCTGTGATTTATGCGCATATGCTAAGCTTGACTGGGGTGAACTTTGACCCTGGACCAAGGGTGGCTCCGATAAGACGAATTTTTTCTCTTTGAGCCACGTATTCCCTTTGATTTGGCAAGGGTTTGACGCCTTCGCCAAAGAGAAATGGATCTTTAATTTGCCACAGCCGATTGAATTAGGCAAGGATGGCAGCTCAGAGATAGGGCATATCCAAGGGTAAGAAACGCAGATGGGTCCTTGCTAAATTTTGGCAACTATTTTCTATAGTTTTAAGAACAAAATATTGTGAATTCATGAAGTTATTTAAAATTAAATTATTTATAAATTATTTAAATTATTTATAGGAAACAATGAATTATCAAAACCTTCATCTTTGTGTTTAATGATCTGCATTTAAGTCTCATTAAGTTTCAGCTTAAAAACTATATCTTTACCTCTGCGAATTAATACTTATTTTTAAAAAATCACTCAAGTTAGTGCCATTATAATGTATTTTAAATCCATTTTATATAAAACGTTTTTTATGACCTTAATTTTTATCGGAATTGTTTAACAATTTATATTCCATTTTGAATAAAAATCCCTTTATCTCTCAACCATTACCTGAAACACTCCCCAGAGCAGGACAATCAAGCGGAACTGCAGAGCTTCTAACTGGGGAGTATGGGATATAGAAGGATCCAGGGGTTACGGATGCACATGCATAGCGATAACACAGCTCCACACACATTAACCATATCTATTAAAGTGGGAGTGAGCCGGCGACAGGCGACAATGGGCGACCCTTCAGACAGCGGATAATAAATGGCGTCGCGACAGTTTCCTTCCCGAGGAACAAACCAAGCTCAAAAAAAAAAAAAGAAAACTGCAAAATGGAGGAACTTTTCGTATCCGGAGCTAAGAAAGGTTCGTGTCTAGTACTTGGAGGCGTGGCGGGAATAGCACCTGGGTCCACTCTCAAAGCGGCCACGCCACATAAATTCCAATGGTTCGCTTGCTTTCGGGCTTACAAGTTTGGCAAATTTGTGAAAATTACTTTTTGTTTATTGTGCTGAAAGCGCAGACGGGAGCGGGAGCGCTAAGCTTGGAGCTAAGGCCAAGGAAATGGAGAGTCCTGCAGGAGTAACCTGGCTTCCCCCTCGGTAAATTGCCCGGCCCCTTAAGCTTGGCCATTAACATTGAGTTGTTCTCGTTGCGGGGTTTTCCTTTCTATTTTCTTATTTTTTTTTTTGGCTGCTGTTATTCCTGCTTGTTGTTTTAATAATTTGTTCCTTAAGGCCGCTCCACCTACACATGGCTCGTAAATATTCCCGTGGATGTGTGTGCGTTGTCCTTGCTGAGGGAGGGATAACAATTGTTGTTTTCACACCATAATCATAAAAGGTACAAGCATAATTATTATTTTTATGTCCTTGCCACTTATTGTAAAGCAGCAAATTGCCTGACCACACATTAAATGCTACCCGAGGAAGGATCCTACGTGGGAGTCGTCCTTTATGAAGAGCCAGACTCGTGTCGGGAGTCTGCCAGCTGCGGGAGTTGGGCAAAAAATTGTAATTTTGGTCCTGTCCTCGCTGGCTAACTAATGTCCTCGACTGGCGCTTCCTGCTCTCAGTTAGTGAATATTTATGATTGCCGGCCGAAGAAGAAGCGGAAGAATGCAAGAGCAGCCACTGAAATCTACTCCTTTCTTTGTTTCATTTTCTTCCTGCTTTATTTTTCGGAGAGTTCTTAGAGAGCTTTATGGCACAACTAAATTATAAAAGATATGAATGAGGCAACTGGGCAGGAACTATGTTTGCTTTAACTGAGCTCTCAGAGATTTCACTGAGATAACTTTTGCTGGGTAAATTGTATATATAAAGAATC
The DNA here is from genome assembly GCA_008042485.1 of Drosophila mayri. Lineage (NCBI taxonomy): Eukaryota > Metazoa > Arthropoda > Insecta > Diptera > Drosophilidae > Drosophila > Drosophila mayri. The sequence continues at coordinate 52,191 of VNJN01003431.1, read as the reverse complement.
CTACAAGATATAAGTAAAATATCTCGCTTTTTAATCTATTTCAAAAATAAACTCTCCCATAAATAACAAGTGCTAAACTAAACAAGAAACCCATTCTTAAACATTACTTAAAATTCTTTTTACGCTCCAAGAATAAATAAACTCTTCGCCAGCCACCCTTAACCCATCAATGCCAACTCTGCACCCCACTCTTAGGGCTTAGGAAATCATTCAATTGTGCAGGTAAATGGACTGCAAGCGACAGTCCAAGACCTCCGACCCCAGTCAGACCCATAAAAAAGGGTTAAGAGTCCAGAAATGTTTCACATACAATTGCACAAACATCGCAACCGAAAAAGCACTCCACTGAAAGGCAACTGGGGGAAAAAAAAAAACAAAAAATTAAGGAGCAAAAAAATAACCGAAAATAAAGCGAACGAGCGCAGAAAGGCTGCCACGTCGTGGTCAGACTTAATCACTTTTATCCGGACGGGCCTTCGATGATTCGTAATCCTTTTAAATGCCCCTCTCGGGCAGATTTATTAGCTGCACGTGATAGTGGTGTTGGTCTCCTTCGCATGCCGAGCCGAAAAAATCGGCTACGAAAACCATCAAAATCCACGCCCCGAGCTCCCTTAATGCTAATTTATGGACGAGCTGAGTTCGCATGAGGAGCGCAACTTATTCATGAGCTGCCTGAAATATGGTTTCATTTAAATGCGTGTACATAAATTTATATTTCCTTTTGGTGCATTTGCAAATCGTTGGGGGAATTATGAACTTTTGGCAGCAAACGTCAGCGGAAAAACCATTTTAATTAGTAAAAATCTCTCTCGCCCGCCAACGTTTCGTATACGTAATATTTATTCTGGTACCGATTTTGACGAAACTAGGGAAGGGTACGCACAAATTGAAAACGAAAATTCAACGAATGAAAAAAGGGGGTAAAATAATTATACCTTTTGGGAAATACGTAAATTTATTTGCACGAAATGTTGAATATTTAGCTGGAAATCGAATGGAAAAAATATACGTGATATGAAAAGAATATATTATAGGATAGGATTTTATTCGCTTTATAAAATCCCCAATAAAATAGTTTAAAATAATATTTTTATATAACAAGAATTATCAAAAAAGACATGTTTGAAAAAATCAGGAATGTATTCTATATGTATTAGTATTTATCCATTTAAATATTCAAAGTTTTCCTATTGATAAGATAAGAAATAAAAACCATCTTTTCTGCAACCATTTTCCCTGAATTTTCATTATTACAAAACCCTAACGAAAATTCTCGAGATAAAAAAAGAGTAAGGTTAACGAAAAAAATTTAGTAAAATTATGGCAAAACTTTTGAACAGTTTTAAACAATAAAAAGCAAATGGCGCTGGATAGAACTTGCCACCAGGACGATGCCACGCCCCTCATTTCAAGTGTGGAGGGAGAACCGCACATTAGTAGTTAGTGCAAGCAGGCGGTGTTCTAACTTTTGAATAAATACAATAAGAGGCGGCAGGGGGACAGTGGCTCCCAACAGCTTCGCTCTGCTCCCCGGACGCCACTTTAGACAATGAAGCGTATAATGCTAAATATCGCTCTGGCAACCGCATCCAGCTGTCGTCCTGCCCCCTGCCAGTGCCTTCCAGTCCCCCCAACCTCCCCCCCGGTTGATGGTGTCTCTTCCAGCAACTATGCTGAATAATTTTGTGCGCTGCGCGGTTTGGCAACAATTGCTTTCATTATGGGAAAATTTTTTGTTTCCACTGAAGAGATGGGAAGGTGGGTGGCAGTTTTGGTGGGTGGCGAGTGCAGAGTGGGGTGGGGAGGTAAAGTGGTTTGGCTCCACCTTGGGAAACCCCTTGATGATGTTACATCTACTCCGGCTGCTTCGGGTTTAGGGCTCCTGTTGTTGTTTGTGTTTGTGTATTTTGTATCCTGCGGCCGCAGATACATTATCCAAAATTTGCATAAAATAAATAAATTAAATAAGCCAGACATGCGGTGCGCCGTTGGTCGCCAGGAACAGCCAGAGTTAGCCTGGCCAAGTGCACTGTAAGGAATGCGTGTTACGGTTAATGAAATTGAGGTTAATTTAATTAAGAAGGAATATAATAAATATTAAAAAATAATGGAGTTTACTTTGGTTTCTTAATATACAAAATGAAAGGTTCGTTCCTTAATATTTCATAAAAATGTACTTTAACATTTAAAACCCTAAACATTTAATATAACTATAAAGCAGGTGTTAGTGACCTTAAAAACATTCATTAAACGTACGATCATAAAAAGAAACAAATTTTATAAGAATAAAATACAAAAGTCACTTAAATTTTTAATTCATCGTACAAAATAATTCAAATTATTACAAAGAAAATTTCTTCTTGTTGATTTTCCCACAAAAATCTTTAAATAAATATTAGGCATAATAAGCATATTTTAGAAAATAAAATAAATATATAAATTACTCTACATAAAACCCATTTTTTAATTTTATTTACCTCAGTGTAAAGGATCTTGCTTCATTCCTTCAGTTGGCCGTTCAAAGTTTCCATTTTATTATCGCGCTGAACTAGAGAGCGGGTGGCAAAACGTTTGCTGCGGAATGGTGCGGGATGCCATAAAGGGGCAGGATGTTGGGAGTCCTTGCCCATCGAACAGCTGCAGCGTTTTTGAAGCTGTCCAGGAGGCTGCTGCTCGGCTGCTCTGTGGCTGAAACGTGGCAAAAAGGCAGCCAGGATGCGCTACGTTGCGTTTGCTTGTCATGCTCCGTTGCGTGATTTTTGTCCACCCCCGTGTCCTGGTCCCCCGGTCCCCCCGGTTCCCCCGGTCCCCCTGGTGCCCCCATCTCCTTCTTCAGCTTCATGCACGAGTTGTTGTCCTGTCGTCTGTCCATGTTGTTGTTGCCAGCGCTTTTTGGCATCCGCTGCTGCCTCATGGAGCACATGGCCATAGTCTGCGGCATTAACTTCATGCCGCTTCATTTTGTTGGGCGTTTTTCGGGATTTTTTTTCAAGCTCTGACTGCTCCCTGAAATGGCCGCTACAAAATTGGTTCGTTTGGTCGCCGAAGGCACTTAAATTTCCCTCCGGCGGCATTTGTTTTTTGCCATAGTTGTTGATGCTGATGTTGTTGATGAGGATGGCGGCGGCGTTGGCGATGGTGTATGTGATGGCGGTGGGTTTGTTGTAGTTCAATTTGTGCGCTGCGGTTTAATGAAATTTAGTTGTTAGTTGCTGCACGTTTAGCTTTGCATGGAAGTTCGCACCCCTTCCCCTTAGTGAAAAGCCGAAAAACCCCAGCGACCAATTTTCAAACGGATGGGCGGTCCACGGAGGCGTATACGTGATGTGAAATTTGTGTACGTTAAAGGGTAATTGTTGTGGGAAATGGGTCTACTACAAAGCGGGGCAGGGGAAATTGGTTTCAGTTTGAGTATGTTCTTTTAGAGCTGATTGAAAGGATTGTGATATATGAGGGCGGCGGCACATTGCTCATACGTGACGTGGACCCAAGTTCAGGCGGTTTGAAGATAAGACTGGAAATGAAATGAAAACAATTTTAATGAAAGAAAAAACAATTTTATTTTAATTATTTTAGTTTTTCATTTAGTCGTATGTTTTTGTAATTAAATATCGTTAAAAATCAGTATAATCTATAAATAAAATACAAATTTTTCAAGCTTAAATTTATATTTTCAAGCCAAATTCAATTTTAATTAGTCGTTCTTTAAATAAATATATTTTTCTTTATGGTGACTTTGGTATACCATTAACATAACATCTTTCCTTTTCCTTAGATCAATAATTAAACCCAAATAAAATTAATTACCATTTCAAATGAAAGTTTTATGCCCCCATTTTCTTTAATAAAATCCCTCATAACCTTGCTTCCTTCTAAAAACTTTCACTTCACTTTCCCGCAATCATTTTATCTGGATTATCAAAACATTAAAATTTTAATTAAATTTCCATATCACGGGTCGTAATTAAAACAACTTTTAGCTGACAAAGTTGCGCAGTTAAACCGCAAAACGACGCTACCAAAACCCAATGTAATAGTAACTCCGTTAATCCGACAGCTTAAAATCCTGGGCACTGAAAATCCCTGGAAATACATTTAACTCTTGCCTTGCGCTAAGTACAATGTAAACCGTTTGCACACATTCCACACACACACACACACGAAACAACAACTAAGTGGGCCAAGAGGGGCGGAAGTAGTTAGTGGCGGTGGAGGCGAATTTCGACACATGTTGCCGCAATAAAAATGTCAACACACACATAAAACATCTTCTAAAATGGCATTTGCAGCAGGCAGCAAATTCCGAGAGACCAACCGAAAAAAATGCGAATATTTTTGAAGCATAATAAATGGAGTTCAGCTTGGGCGTGGGGGCGTGGGAAAGCCGAGGGGGGGAACTCGACTCGGAAAGCTCGGTAAATCCCCCATCCACACGTGCTTAAAGCACACACTCTCGCACACACAATGCCGGCCATTAAACACGCATTCTTTGCCCATAGAAATTTATAGACCAGAAGCGCAAGACGTCGGTGAAAGTGTGAGAGCGAGTGAAAGAAGGGAAAGCGGAAAGAGTGAATGTGGGTGTGTGTGTGTGTGTGTGTAAGGAGGGTGGTAGGATGTAGGGAGTAGGGGGTCGGGGTAGTGCGAAATGTGTCGCGCACCGAGTCGCGAATTTTACTCTCACTTTCGCCACAACTTTCATTCAAGGACATGGAGCAGACGAAACCACGCCAGACATTAATGGCCAGCCCCCGAAAGCAAGAGAAACATTCTCTGTTCCCTGACTTGGGGTATAAGATATTTTATTTTATGTTCGTAATGTGTATTATAAATACATATATATAAAATTATTATTTAAATTTAAAAAACTTCAATGGGAGGTGTTCTTTTTAAGCTCAAATCATAGTCAAAAAGTAATAGTAACTGAATAATATTTATAGAGTTTTGATTTTAAAAGTGATAAGTTCATCGGTTTCCGGGAATACGATTTAATTGAAGGTTGTTAAGATATTAGGGTTATTATTTATAAAGCTCTACTGTTTGCTAATACTCCCTAAAAGCCAATGAAAAAACGCCTGTTTTAATAAAATTATTTAACTTGAAGCCTAAAACATATGGCGAAAGTAAAAAAATAGTCCTAGATATACATAAATTAATAAATCTAATTAATATTCTCCCTTCATCCTCTCTCTTTTTAACAAGATTTCTAGACCCACAAAAAATTTAAAGTATACAAATTGTATGGCGTTACTCATCTTATTCATTTTACATATTGTCTGCTTCAATATTTTCTCTGAATGAATAATGTGTTTATTAAATTATCAGTTAATTATTTTTATTAGTTAATCTAACAGTGAAATGCTTCAAAATAAATATAACTTATAACCCTTGAAATATTTAATAATTAATTTTATTATTATTGTATTAAATTATATTTTTTTATTATATTTTACTATATATAATTTTCTTCAAAATAACCCCCAAGGGTATCCAATATTCAAACTCAAGAATTTCTCTACTGCTTTCCTTCCTCGTTTGGGACAACAACCAACATATTTTTAGTTTGTCAGTTGAACTGATCTGACCCCCCTTCAACCCCTCCTCCCATGTAAGTGTGAGCTGAATTTAAAGAAGCAAAAAAAAAACCATGGGCTGCGGAGGCGATTCGCCTTTAATGAGATAATCTGCGCTTCTTGTCGTTATTTTACGTAATTGAAGGTTCACTCACAGACAAGCCCCCATTCTTGATTACAACGCAGGGAGCTTCTCCTGAATGGAGTACACTGAAGTGTTCTGGAGGGGATGTGGAGCTGTAGGCTGAGGTTGGGGTGGAAACTGGCCGTAATGATAGTGATGGGCCTGCAGCCTGTACGTGCGTGTAACTCCGGGGGTATGTTCCACTCTCTCTCTCTTCCCCAACTCGGAGCCTGTCTGCATTTTTCGGTGGAGCTTCACGGCATGGTAATCTGCAATAAATGAGGCATGTTGGAAGATTTATTTGATTGCTTTATTTAATATTTTAGAAAAGGCAGATGTTCCGCCCTGGAAATTCGGGAGCTCCACTTGGAGTGAGTTGACTTTAGAGCCGGCGCTGAGTGGCTGACTATGAGTTATGACTGATATAATGAACAAAATACGCATCTTGGTGGGGCGAGAATGGCTTAGGTAACCTTAGCAAAGGTGAAAGGCATTTCGACTGTGTGTGCCGAAATGATATACGTTTTGAATGTGAACATTCTAGGGACGAATAAGTTATGGCATGTGTGCCATTGTAGGGTAATGTTGGAAAATTGTGAGAATTATTTAATTTATGAGCGCAGGAGGGTTAATAAAAATATAGATATAAGAAAATAATATTTACTCTAGAAAAGCATTAAAATGTTGTTAGGGAGTATAAATCCTTCATTGAAATAGATAAGTTACTTAAACAACTTTAAAAGGTTTTTAAACATTTCATCAAACTAAAGATAAGAACTCGAACCTCCTTGAATATTTAAAACCAGGTCTTAGCCATGCGAATTCCACCTTGAATTAATTTCCATTCATCAATTCTGATTAATCCCAAGCCCCGGCAAGAAATCTCTGGGATGGCCGACAGGAGTAGACCCAATTTGCCAGGCGGCCCCCAAAAGGGCAATCCACAATTAAATGCTCCGCTCATTGCGACATCGTTTATCACTTCGCCAGAGACACTGGCTCTCCGGTTCTCCGATTCTCTAGGCTCTGGCCCACCATTATGGTTGCTTCATTACAAGCGATTAATTTTGATTGTTTCGACCAGAGAAGAGCAAGAAAAAGAAACGCCCGATGGAAGCCCTACAAAATTTCATCCTGAAAATCTTTTCATCTCGGCTTCGTGTTCCTTTTTCTCTGCTCCGGCCGTAAGGAGCGCCATATTTCACCCAACAGGAGGCAGGAATGCAGGATGCGGAGTGGGAACTGTGACCGAAATTAAGCACACAGGGCACAACTACACGAAAACGTAATAAAATCATAATCGTCGGATCAACACAGTCATCAGCGGTGTCACAACAGGCTACCACGAGACGAGGACAACAAAAACACGGCCGGCGACAACGAAGGATGCCCAGGATGCCAAGGATGCGCAAGGAGCAGCGCAGCGGCAGAAGCAATTGCCTGGCGAAACTCAACGGTAATTACAGTAATAATTCAAAAGAGATTTGCCCCCACCACCAGCTCATCCACAAAAAATAGTAAAAAACAGAACAAGGGGAAAACCTGAGGAAAGGAAAACTAAGAGACAATGAGAAGACGATGCAACGCAGAGGGATAAAAGTGGCAATTGCCAGGACCAACGACAAAGCTGTGCACAGTGGGTCTATATAAGGGTTTTTTATTACATTTTAGAAAATGAAATGCTATTTGTTTGTCCTATTTTCTGATACCCTTTTATTTTGTTACAAAAAAGTTTTAAAGATTATTTAATTATTTTAACTAGAAGTATCTGAAATCAGATTTTAAATCCTTTTAAATCATTTTGTCAGTTTTTAACTCTGACATTTGGAGACAAAGTCCTTAAACCCTGCTCCACTGTACCAAAAAGATGGAACTAGAAAGGCTCGCCCCACGCCTCCTTCCACCGCCCACGCACATGAAGCGCTGATGTGCAGCTTCCGGTCCTAAGCGACGCACAGGTGCAGGCTAACGGCCAAAGAGGACTACGGTAAAAGGACCATAGAACCCTCGGCACACGGAGACCAAAATGCTATGCCAGAAGCCCGAGAATCCCGAGAAGCCAGCCAAGCACGGCGAGCCATAAAAACTTTGGTGGGAGTTGCTTAGGAGAAGCCCGGGAGGTGATGATGAAAAATGCGACAATGAAAATAATGCCCGGCACACGCATCTCCTCCTCCATCCGGATCTCCATCTCCATCTCCGTCAGCGCTCACATCCAATCCGGATCCCAAATGAGGGCTGAGCCACCGCCGACGACGTCCAGCGGAGCTGTGGAGCCATAGAAGCCATTCAAGGCACTTAAAGACTCGGCGGCGGGTCGATGCCATTTTTGGTGTCTGGGTGTGAAAAAGTTTAAGTGGCAACAACGGCCAAATCCCAGGATTTACTTTTATGCACTCTCACACTCGCACTCGCAACTCGCCCGTGAGTGCAATCCGAGAGAGGTGAATGCCGAACGGTGTAAGCTTCCCAAAATACAAAAAAAAAAAAAGAAAGTACAGGAAAAAGTGGAAACTTTGACTTCACTCCCTTTATGACTTTTTGGCGGCACTGAAAGTCGTTGAAAGTGTCAATATTGGGTTATAGCATCACGTGGCGAACCAGGCAACTCGCGTGCACTAAAAAAAAAATTAATAACACTTTAAGCAGGAAAAGTATGGTAGATAGAATAGAATAATATTTTTGACATCTTGAGATACCTAAAGTCTGTTTGATTTAAATACATTTTGATGGAGAGTTTTTTAAAAAACTATTTTTAATATATCCATTATTAGTAATTTAGTATAAATAAAGGTATTCTAAAAATTGATGTGTAAATATAATAAATTTATAAATATTTATGCTAGTTTCCTTACCTGAAACTTAAGTTAAGCAACGAATTTCAATCAAGTAATTTGTGTAATAGTTTAAAAAGTAAACCCCTTTTTAACATTGAATTCCAAATAAAATAAAATTATATTATTTGTAAAATTAAATATAAGAAATTCTTGACCCTATTTGCTTCATTAAATCAATGATTTGAAAAACATAAACTTTCCACTATTACAAAATTTTTAATCTCAACGAAAAAAAGGTCTTTGTTTATTATTTTCCAGTGCATTTTCCACCTGTACCCTTATTGGCAATCCCAGCTGTGTGACGATGATGATGATGATGGCTGCTGCCTGTCTAGGATTAGCTATGCGTGCGGTCCTCCGTCCCATTTGGAGGACGGGGGCAACCACTTTGGCTACTTATGCCCGCCTTCTGCACTCTCGAAAAACGCAACATGAAACTTTTTCGTACCCACTGCACTCGGGGGGGTAGCCACCCCCTAGCAGAGTGACTCCTGCCCTCGAAAGTTTGGGCCCAAATGATACCAATAAACAAATCCCATTATACACGGTGTATCAGCTTTACGTTGGCTGCTCGCCCGCTACGTGAGATGACTTTCAACAAAAATTGTAATACAAAAGATGCCAACCCCCGATTTTTTGCAGCTTTTGTTTCACTTTTAGAACTCGACTTTGGGTGGCTGTCAGGAGGCGTGAACATTTCAAATTTCAACAATCGCAATGAACTGGTTTAAGGCAGACGCCTGGAAATGGAACTCAGCTTAGATAAGAGCTGAGTTGGCAAATAGAAAATATCTTTTGTTTATTATTTAAAAACAATACCGGGCTTTCAATTTATTTATTTGAAAAAAATCCCTTTTTTCTGTGAATTTTGTTTGCAAAAATACTTTCTATGATAAAAAATATTTTTCTGCCATAAAAAGCTTCAGGTTTTCCTTCCCTTTTATAAGCCAACTGCAAAATGAAAACTGCTTTCAGGGAAAACCAATTTTCGAGTCCATTATGGGCCAGCTCTTAGCTAATAACATAAGCTCCACACTTAAGCCACTTTGCATCCGGCATTGCTAATAAATCCGTAGTTAAAAGCGATAAATGTTTTAAGATTATGACCAAAGCGAACGAAAGTTGGCTTTTAATGAACTCGTTGCATTAAAAATATGTGCACAACTAAGAGCATTCATTAAAAAAGTTTTTGCTTTAAATGCAAAAAATAAAATAAAGCTAAGACCCAAACTATGAGTAGGAGGGGGATGGTGGAGCTCGGAAAAGCAGCAGTAAATCCCAAGAAAAGCTGCAGAAACTTTGCGACTTTGGCCATTCATCTTACAACTAATTTCTGACTGGACTCACGCACTCGGGGCCCAGGACTCGGACTCGGATCTCGGACTTTTGCCTTTGCCACTTAAGTGCTTAAATATTTTTCTTTGTTCTTTGGTCATCCAAAAACCCTCCAGTTAGTGGCCAGCTCTGTTTTACGCTTGCCTAAATATTATTTAAGCTAAATATAACTTTTGACTGTCCATCTGGGTTGGTTCCCTCTAATCACATTCCCATCTAGTCTGTCCAGGTGAAGAGCCGTGTTCTGGTCAACTTGGCAAACTTTCTGCTGATTAAATGTTGGCCAAAGTCCCCTTCAAGCCGATAACACATTCACTTCCAAGTGCGAGAGACAGATTTTCGGGCTGAAACTTTAAACTCGGCCAAAGCCTTTATCTAATTGCTTTGAAAAAGTTTCCGTTTCCGTGTCCGTGTCCGTGTCTGTGTCCGGGAGATTCGATGCAAAAGTCACTTTTGGCTTGTGGCCTTAACTTTTCGGGGAACCAAGTCAAGATCCCGGCTAAAAGTTAACACAACCTTCTCAGGGTAAGATAATCCACACAAAAGAGTGTGTTGGAATGCATAAAATGAATCCTTGCATGTCATCATTCGCCTGAAAAGAAAAGAAAGGCAAAGCCTTGGCCATAACCCCTGACATGACAGACAAAATACAACTTCAATTAAAATTCTCACCATGGAAACTGGAGTCAAAAGAGGTGTCAAAGGGCACATAAGGAAAACTTTAAGAAATGTATTTTAAGATGAAATTATTAATTTTATTTTATAAATAGCAGTTCCATTAAAAAAATAATTATTAATTTATTAAGAAGTATTATTTTAGCGATTATGTGATTTTTAAGCATTCATTCCTCTGAGAGCTTCTACTAGATTTTTTTATCTATTTAAACTAATTACAGTTCCAAAAAGAACTTCTGAATACACCAAATCATTGATTGCTTTTCTTAAAAACTATTTTTTTTCGTTTTAATTTCTTTCAGTGCTCTCAAATAGAGGAAGCGAAAGGATACAAAGACCAGATTAAGCCTGGCTGCTCAAGCTCAGCGGGATGCGGCCCAATTTTACACAACAATAACTCAGACATATATGGACTGCGAACAGATAAAGAAAAAAAGATGGTTATATTCGCCTTGGAGCGATCTCCACCCACACCCGCTGGCTTCTTGGGCTGCAGAGTTCCCCTGCGGCTCTTATTGATTAAACTTGAAGTTTCGGCCGCCCGTCGCGTTGTTAGCTCGCCGGGTCTCCTTTGGAACTTTCTTAATTTTGTTGTAATTTCCCCGACGCTGCTGGAATTTCTATCTGCGAATTTATGAGCAACAGCGTAAACTATTTTTATTAGATTAAAAACACACAAACCAAAGGGAAAGCACAGAAAAATGCGTCGAAGAGAGTTCTGGCGTTCGGAATTCGTCGTCCTGCCGCCTGCCCTCGCTTCCTTGCCGTCTTTCCTTCCGCTGGCCATAATTTGCTCTAACAATTTTAATCGCATTTGCGCGAGTCGAGAAGGGAAATATTAACAACAATGTTGGCGGAGAGCAGCGGAGGAAGCTCAGTTACGATGCTTTTCATTACGGAATTGTTCGTGCGTAAGAATGTTGCAGGCGGCATTTTCAATTTTCCCCTCAGCCAGTGTTCATTTATTATGAATTTAGCAATTCGTGTGCAAAAATTTACTCCATGCAGCACAGCCCAACAACATCAAACCAAAAAGGGAAACAAAGAAAATGTCAATTGAACTTTTGCATGGCAGACTTTTGTTTTTAACAGGCGGCTGAGGTTGAATGAAACTGAATGATTTATGCTTATTTCCTATATTAAGTTAACCAATATTTGTAGGGTATTTAAGGATCAAGCCGAATTGTAAGAGAAAGTCGTTTAAAAAGATAATACTTTCAAATAGGGTTTATTTTTGAGTTTAAACAAAATTAAGTAATCAAAAAATCCAGTTCGAATGACAATCCAATTTTTTGATTCTGTGAATTGTGTTCTTAATTAATCTCAGTCTTTTCTGATATAGAAAATATGAAATAAATAAGCTTTAAAGATTAAAAAGACTCTAACTGCTATTTATGCTATTTCTCTAAGCCAAAAAGTATTCCTAAAGCCTTGTCTAATTATTTAAAAGATATTTTGTAATGACGAATTTACTTTTCTTCATTTATCCCAACTCAAACTCTTAGGGTACTTAGGGTACCAATTCAATATTTTATTTTTCCCAGCATCCACTTGCCTGGGTTTACATTTTTCCAGTGAGGAGCGGGGGAGAGCTATCAGTCAGGGACTGATTTCAGGTCTGGGTCTGGTCATGGCCGCCACTCGTGCTGAATTTTTATTGCTTGATTTAATTATTAATGCGACTTGCAGATGTCACGAACACAAACCTCCAACCCCTAGAAAGGATCCAATACCATTCCCGACTCCATCTATTTTACCTCATGCTTAACCCTTCCGTGCCCCAACGCATTTCGAAGCGTAAAACAAAAAAAAAACATTCTGCTATATTCCTCTGGCAAAAGGTTTATTGAAGCGGCAACGGATTGCATTTTTTATTATTTATTTCGTCCAAAGTTTTGGAGGCAGCTAGGCCAAACGACTTATAGATAGCATGTCGAAATGCGTCGTCCTTACGAAAAATTCATAATGAAATATTTATGGTCATAAAGCAATGCGGAAGGCAAATGGAACAGACTGCTCCAACAGCCGACCTCTAGCTCCATATACATCTCCAACTCCAACTCCTACTCCATCAGCATCATCATCGACCGAAAGGGTCGCTGGGATTGGATTGTTTCTGGAGTGGGACAGCCGGGAAAATCGTTGATGGTCGATCTGTGCGGCAAGCGGAAGTCAACGCAGCTGCCTGGAAATGATTATGATAAGAACCCCATGTCCTTTTGTTGACTCGCAGTTTCGGTTTATGGAGGTAGTTCTGCGGACGTTTTTATGGCAAATAAATTGCTTAGGTATCGGGCCATGGTCAACCGGGAGAAGGCTCATAAATCTCGCTGGAATGAACTAGGAAAGGTCTGAAATCTCAGGAAATATATAAAAGAAATGAATTTAAATATTTTCACTGAGAGTTAAATGTTATAAATAAATAATTTATATGGTAGTAAATACATTAAAACTTAAACTTATTTTCAATATATTTACAATTTCAATTTCTGTATCTTCTGACTTTTCTTATTTTTCTTAAACCCCTAATTAAATTGCAAAATGCGTTATATGAAAAATATATAAATAAAATTACTAAACTCTCCAAGCACAACTCCCATCCTTCACATTTAAAAAAAGGCAAGCAACATAAATAAACTTCCGTTTACATAACGCATTAAAATGGCTGGCTGAAATGGCCACAATAAATATGCAACTAAATCAGGCTTAAATGTGCTTAACAATTTTGAACAATAATGTCCAGACCACAAGTGCGAAACCTGCCCCTAACGAGGACCTCCAAACAGTCCGGGAACCGTTGCCCATCCCATTCCCCATTCATCCATACATGTGTCAAGGGTAGAGAAATATTGCCCAGCCGGAGAGCTCATTAAGGAGAGGACGGACGAGTGCCGGTAGATGCTGGGCAAGGCAAAAGGTTTCACAGAAATAAATTTGCACCTTAACGCCTTTAAATGCGCAACAACACACACACACACACACACCCTCAGCATTCTGTCAGGGGCGTAGAACATGGTGTTGCCAATTACCCGGAAGTATGCGAAAAGCTTATGCGATAAATTCGGCAAAAGTGCCAAAAAGGTATGCATCGTGGATACTGCACGGCGGCGAAGGGAAAATAAACTCGGAGCTAGTGCTTCCAGACGAAGGTAAAACCAAAAAATTGCCCGCCTCCCCCATTTTCCGTCTGAGGTTCAGTCTGCTCTGGGTCTGGAGCCTGGTCTGGTTCTGGGTCGGAGTTTGCTTTTGTGGCTTCCAAGTCGGTTGGCGTCTTCTTTGTTGCTGCCCCAACTCGACCACGTAGCCAACACCTGCGTCCAACCAACACAACACCATCCTCCGTGGACCGTAACAAAAACTGAACTCAAGTGGTGGCAATTGGCAAGTGGCAAGCGGGGGGGGTGGCGATGAAGTTTATGTTGTGCCAGCGCCACCATATTGAAGGTTAAGTCGGAGCTTTAATAAAATATCATGCGAACTCTCGCAGCTGTCCGGGGATTGGCCGAATCGTATAGCCCATAAGCATACGTGCGCATATATCAATATAAAGTTGTATTTACGAGCTGGCGCTGCACTTTAAACATATTTCATTAAAATGTAGGCGCGATTCCTGGGATACTTCTGTGGCAAGTGGTGGGTGGATGTGGGTTTCAGGTAAGACCCTGGGATTCGCGTTATGGTAGAGATATAAAATTTTATATGCCCGCTTTTGGACGCTCTTGTTGCGTTGTCTGTTTGGATGAAGCAAAGCGTGAAATATGATTGTGATGCGCTACATCAGGAGCTGTGGGGCATGTTGATGATGTAAAATGTTTGCCACAGAAATATTTAGTGACTGAAGATGACTATAAAATACAAAATAGGGTAAAAAATGTTCTTCAAAATGTTTCTCAGATTGTCTAAAAAACATAATACCACTTTTAATTCATACATTTTTAAACAAATTAATTGTTTCGAGAAGTGTCTAAGCAATTTGATAAGTTTTTCTTTTTTTTACTTTAAAAATCTTGATAAATATTCAAAATATGCTAATTCTAAGTAGTTTTTTAACCAAAAAGGGAATTAAAATATGTCATCGCAGTGTACCCCATTGCCACTTTCGACCAACTTAATTGCTTCGCTTTATTACCCAAACATCATTTCACGCTAACGTAAGCGCAAATTTTGTACCTAAGCCGCGGACAGATTCTCCTTCAACGGCAGCGGGGAGGACTTTCTGGAGGTAAACAAGTGTAGCATCCCAAAAAATGGGCAATCAACTTCACAATGGCCCCACCTGCCCCGAAACAGAAACAGAAGCTCCTTCTTGTTACTTTTTAATACTTTTTATGATTATAACAATGTGTAAGTGTCTGTTGTTTCGGTAGGGGGAAAGGTTCTTAGTAAATACAAAATAACTTCTGCTGGGCAGGTGAAGGAGATGAAGACGGAACAACCCTCCTTAATGAAACACAGCTCTCACTCCTGATTGTCCTTATCCCTTTTGCCACTTATGTTTCGTTGTTTTCTTAAGTTTACACTAAACAACCACCCAAGCAAAACAGCAGCAATGGGAAAAAAGGACACTAAGCGGCTAAAATCAACAATACACAAATATCATAACAACCCTCCTCGAAGGAGGAATTATTTATTTTATTATTAAGTATACGCAGCGTATTAACCCGGCAAAGCAGGCAACTTGCTCGCCCTGATAGTCTTTTCGTGTTACATCCATTGTCGTTTTGCCGGCTCCGTTTAATTGTTAACATTTCATTTAAGCCAGGCACACACACAAACACACACTCACGGGGCTGGCATGATGGCAAAGCTGGGGCAAAATTCATTTATCAAAACGCTGCCCGCATTTCCGCGATGAAACCCCTCAGGATAAACTGACTGGCGCCAGCAGAAAGGAGCGGAGGCGGCTGCCGAGGTTGAACCCAAAATCTAAATCGTTGTATGCAGACGCACACACACATGCAAAGTGGAGTCGCGAAGACACGCCCCCTTAGTCACAGTGGTTTGAAATAGTCCGGAAATTACAAAATAAATGGAATTGTACAAACCTTTATTTGTTATTTAGGTATGTTGAGAATATTTTTGTTAATATTTATAATTAATATTAATAAGCATAATCCTTTGTGTTTATAGCTCATATTAAACCTATTTATAATATGCTTTCCGACACATGACTTCAGTTCGGTGGTTAACTTAATGAAAGATAAAAAAATTGATAAGATGCGTAAATTAATGCCTGCGCGTTACGTATCTTACACTTTATATAATTTTTTGTGTTATATTACCAAACTATTCAATTGAGTAAATAATGTAGGAAATACAAAAATAAAAATGCATCTTACCATACTCTTTATATAAAATCATTTTCATTTTACTAAAAATATTCCCCATTTTAAGAGGCAAAATATCCCATATTATAATCGTACCACTGTGTGCTGGTCGGGACTCCTTCCATTCCATGACGTTTGCGTATGTCAAAGTTATCTAAATGAAAAATTGACTTTCATACAGAGCGTAGAGAATGAGGTTGGGCCAGCGGGGAGGTAGGGGAAATCATCAACGTTCGTTTGCGCATAGCTTTCAGTTGAGTTTCCGTTCTGTAGGATTTCGCATTTACGCATTTCCTATTTTAGATGATATTTCATACTTTTTTACTGACAGCAGTGGAAGGCGGGGGGGAGGAGCGAAAGTTGGGGGAAAAACCGACGCCGATGCCGCCGTTGATGATGATGATGTGCGTTTATTATTGTTGCTTTATGGCTTTGCATAGATAGATGCGAATGTCTGCGGGTGTGTGTTTGCATATGTATGCCACTGACATATCACTCCACCCGCCCCCTAGTTGCCTTTGGGATTATCAACTCATTGTGTACTTATGGAGCCTTTCCCTTTGACCCCTTGTAAAGCTCTTGGCCAGCATTTGGCTTCTGACATTTGCCAATTTGGCAGTATTTTTGATTGTCGATGTTTTTCGGCCCTGCATTTGGTATAAACAGATCGAAGTGATAAGCTGCTGTTATAATTTCCCAGCAATTGGGTTAATTGGTGATGTTTTTAGGGACGACTAACAGCGAGGGTAAGTGATCGAATCGGGGTATAAAATTCGGAATTACAAAAAATATGTCTCCCCAAAAAGATTAAATTGTATTGCATAAACAATGGAAAATATAAAAAATTTCTTCATTATTTATTTATTTAGATTTTTGGAAGGTGTAAGGACTATTGAGTATTTAAGTTAACTAAAACTTAACAGATAGAAATTTAAAGATTTGCAACAAAAAGCATTTATAATGATTTAGCTTTGTCTTTCTTATTATTAAATTATACAAAATCAACTAAATAATTCAATAAAATATTTAAAATTCTCTCTATAACATTTCCATCCCCATTTCTGTCAATTCCCTTTTAATGGGTAATTTTCCCTTCCCAAAATCAATTGAGATTCTTTAGCCATTTAAACTTTACGGCTCCTACGTGTCTGCCCTGTTCACTTGCATTACGTATTGGCTAGCCTAAAATTATGCTGCAAAATTGTTGCAACATCAATCATATCGCTCGGCTCCCATCTGGCACTGGCCAAGATAAACAGAGGGCGGAAAAAGGCCAAAACCTACAACCAACAGCCAACGACCCCCACGCAGAGCGTGCCAATAAATTGCGGAGGAAAAATAAAATAAATTGAAAAACACTTCGATGCCATCAATAAACGCTGACAAAGCCAATGCCAGCCGAGCAGCTGAGGCCAGGAAAAGTTCACGACATTACCGTGAACTAATGTTGATACTGGGCACGACCCTATATCGCCAACGAGCACTCTTCCAAGGCATCGACGACAAAAACAACTCAAACAGACATAAAACATAAAAATCATTTTGGCCAACTGCATTTGGGAAAAAGTGGAAATTTGTACACTGATGGAAAGGAAAAATGTAAAATTTCAACAAATAAAGCAGAGGAATTTTATGATTTAAGTATATATAAAATATTTAGAATACAATATTTAGATACTGTCTTATATATAGTAATTAAAGTGAACAAATCTATTTTCAAATAAAATATTTGACGTTAAAATTTATATAATATATTCTTTCTTATAAAAAGACACTAAATTATAAAAATACACTAAATTATAAAAATTAAACTATTGATTAATTTGATTCCTTTGAATGTTGAATGTTGTCAGTGTAAATTGCTAGAAGTTTTCCCTTCTTGTCCCTTGATTTTCTTCCTTTTTCTTGGCATCTGTTCCCTTTTGTCTCTTGACTCTCTCTGTTGTTTTTCCTTCTCTGCTTGCTTTTCTATATATGGCTTTAAATTAGAACACATTTCTGTGATTGCTATTATGCTGGAGAGGGGAAAGATGGGGAAAAAACAAAAAGGACTGTGCCAAGCTCGTCATAAAGTGCGACAGGCGCCACTTTGTTCAATAGTTTTGTTCCCGTTTTTTGCTGTTTTTGTTGTCAAAGTCGGCAATATGCCAAGCGGGAACAGCTGCGACATCTCGGGCCTACTACGAGTTGAGCCTTCTTTTTGGCTTTTTTTCTCGCTGGCCAGGCTTCTGTTTCCGTTGTTTGTTGTTTGCTGTTGGCAAGGATATTGGCCCAAGTCCTTTTTGCTGTTTGGCCTACTATCGAGCCTCAGTCCTGGCAGCAAATGTCATTCGAACGTTTGAGTGGGTTAAGCTTGAAGCTGACTTTGGCTTTTGTCTCTTCAGTTTTTCAGGGATTTTTCCAAAGTTTCATCCCCTTTGTTAGGCCTCTATTTGTGCCATTTTTCCTACTCAAAACAAGTGTGTTTTATGGAAGAAACCCTTTTTGGCATGTGACATATTTACATTGAAAAACTTTGCCCTAAGCAGCAGTTTTTAATGGGCTAAATCGGTTGCCAAAAGAAACATCATAAATCAGAAAAGAAAATATTTGGAAAATATAGATATATTGAAGTATGAAAAACATTTATATTTAGAGACGAATTTAGGAAAATATTAGTATCTTTTCCAACTATATTCATATAGTCAAACTAATAAAAAAAAGTATTTGCAAGTTCAAGCCACAATATTTCCAAATTACTATATCAAAAATATAATAATCGTTTGGGGAAAAATAATCCCTATAACCTTTTGATAATGTAGAGTTTCCCATTCCATAAAATTGATCTAGTCCCAACACAGTTTCGGTTTTAGCCAAAGTGAACTTTGCACTTTTACTGGTATTAAATATTTACGACAATGCTTCGGCCACTGACAGCGAAAATTCAAGAACAAAACGTAGGAAAAGTGAAAAATGAAGAAGTGAGCGTGGAAAAATCAGGCTCCCAGGCAAAGTGAAATCCAAGCTAAATGGAATTCACTTAGCCCTGGCAGATGATGTCGACAGGGATGAGGATGACACCCATTCGGTGGAGTGGCCTTCGAGCAGTGGCTGTTGTTTCAGCGATGTTTGAGTATCTCCTGCAGGCGTCTTCTTTCCTTCGCGGTGAGAACCTGAACCAAGAAATATCTGTTAGCGGAAATACATCTCAGATTTTATTCAGCTCGCTCTCACCTGTTCAAGGGTCTCCAGCGTGGAGTTGATTTCCCGCTTCGAATGCAATGGCAGCCAGAAAGTTGTTATGGCAAAGGTCCTTGGCAAGTATAAAAATAAATTATTTAAATGAACAAAGAAACAACATTGATGGCTTAAATTAGCACTTATAAAAAAGGTCAAAGGAGGTTCACAATAAAATAAAATATATGAACTACCTCTTTTTGGCATATCAGTAACCATTTCTCAAAAGTATTTATAAATATTTTCTTAATTCACAAAATTTCCTTATTTATCCTGCTATTTCCTTAACTCACCTGTGAACCCTCATCGCATCAATGGCACATCGCTGCATCTCCTCGTGACTGGCCATTTCCCGGCGGAAACGTTCGTTGTATCGCCGGAACGCGGCCGTATAACGCTTACGACAAATGTCTGCGCTTTTCACGGCAGCGGGGAAATTGTAAAATGTATTAAATCAACAGGAAATTGCAATTTTCACACAATTTGATTTGAACCTAGGGCTGGCTGGCCGCCTGGATGGCTCACTTGGCTGACTTACTAGGTTAGCTCCTTTTCATCGAGTGGAGGGCGTTGCCCGAAACCCACTCTGCGGGCGAGCAGGACGCGATACCATTGCTTCTGCAGGGCATTCATTGGCCGCTTGAAGGGATTCTCGCCGCCTGCATTGTTGCCTCGCAGTACATCCATTGCCAGCCACGTAACAAGTTTTCCGTTTTATGCCGAGCACTCAGCCAGATATTCCCTGCTCCTTGCTCCTTGCTCACCGCCGGGCATTCGCCATGGAACTAAAACTCGATTCGAGGGGCGAGGACTAGATGCAGCTGGGATTGGGATTTGTTTGGCTGTTGGCAGGGAGTTATCGAACCAACAAGCTAACAATGACTTCTGGGATGGGATGAGATAGGATAGGCGACGCTCACATCGGCAACTGTTGCATATGGGAGTCATTCTCTGGCACACTGGAACAAATATTTAATGAAAGAATTCAAAAAGTATACAAATTTTTAAAAAGAGTCGAAGGCTTTATTTGTTTCAAGAGTTATCTTTGTTTAAATTACATTATCAAGATAAAAAAGATAAACAAATCTATTTACGTATTAAACATAAACAGTATTGATACTTAAATTGAATGATTTTTACAGCTTACTTCCCAATTGTAATTTTTTTAATATTTAATATGACAGTCTAATAAGTTCGAGTCTGCAATTTCCTGAAGCTGACTGTAGACCTTAAATATTGCCAAACAAAAATCGTTTATATCATTTTAAGCCCCATATCATTTCAACAAACTTTTTCTATTTTTTTCTCAGTGCCTCGTAGCTTTCACTCTACTTTTTTCTCCCCCATCGAGTATTTGAAATGAAGTCGTCTGTCTGTGATTTGCCAGCGGATGAGCTTTGAATGTGGGCTAAATAAGAGAATAGATTGCCAGGCAATCGCATTCGATGAGTTTGATTTTCCGTTCTAGTTTTCCAACTGCAAATCGAAAGTGCAAGATGTGCATTTAGTTGATTAAGCGGAGTGCACGAGTTGGTTGACTTTCAAATGATATCATAACTCTTATGGAATATGCAATAAATATTTATAGTATTTAAAGTATAAATTCGCTTTCGGATTTGTGTGATCTAAGATCTAGAATCAGCAATAAACCTATTTAGATATCCTTAAAATGATTATCTTATCTTTAAAATGTAAACCAAGATGCAGCATATATCTTATAAAAGAATTTTTATTGTATCATAAACTTTAATAACAAATTATACATTTTCAACAAAATGAAATCCTAGTTTAAAAATAAAATTTATATAATTCAATTTTTTACATATATTTTTATTATATTTATATTTTCATATAATTTATTTAGGCTACAAGTTTACCTTCAAAAGGCAAACTCTATTTTTCGTGACCATGTTCACATTAACCTTTAATAAAAAAAACCCTTAAGATAAATGTATGAAAAATCTCCTGCGAATATTCTAATGCAAATATGCCAAGACAAATGTCTTTCAAATTTAAACCCGTCTGCTGCTGTCTATGGCCTCATTATTAACCCAAATTCCTGCATACACGAGCAGCGGTAGCTAATGCAAAAACCACACCCTGTGCGGCCCATGCCCTACCAACTCAAACATAACCCCAGCCCCGGCAATTTCTCATGCCAACCCAGATACGACAATGTCTATACATCATAGACGAAACCCACACCCAGGAAACCTGCGCCGCCCCAGAAAAACAGAGAGAAAGAGCGAGCGGAAAGGGAAAACATCCATCCGTAATGCGCGACGCTGAGAAAGTAGTTTCCATTTCCCGCCCAGGCAGCCGGAGGAGGAAACTGCAGAGGGAAGAGCGGAAAAAATGGGATTATATTAATTTGAATTAATAACATATTTTCCGTTCCAGGCTTTCCTTTTTTCCCCCGCACGCGGAATTCTGTTGCCATGATGAGATTTTGCCCCTGTGCCCGAGGGTGGGGAAAAGCCAAGGGTTTTCGACGGGGCATTTGATCTTTAATGAGCTTTTAATATGAGTAAATTTGCAGTGGAATTCAGTTTGTTTGCGAAGAGGCTCGCTGGCATTTCCAATCGGAATTCTGCTTTCAAATGCCTTTGGACAGTATTTAATCAAGTGTTTCCCAACGAACGGAAATTAAGTTAACTCAGCTCCTTCTCTGTCAGATGTGGGTTTGGGGTATTGGGTCAACGGCAGGTTAGCTCATCGAGGGTTAAGGTGCACTTGCAGTTTTGGCTGCAAGAAAAACTGCACTGCATCAATTCGGTCCTTGAGGTCAGCCATCTCTTCCCTCTTCCCTTTGAAAGCTACAATTGAGGGAAAAATTATAGTAAAAGTAGAGTTACACTTAAATTAATTGCAGGTTTAATTTTATTAAGAATTTTTAAGGAATTAAATTGATTTTCTTCCCTTAAAGAATTTATAAATTGTCAAAACCCTTTATTTGCTTATGACTTCATTGATTTTGTATATTCCTTAATTATTTAGAAAATTTTAAATATTTAAAAATATAATTTAATGAACTACCACTAATTTACCGGCATGTATACAACTCTTTCCAGCCATCTACCCCTTTCTTTTTACCCCCTTGGATGCGGTCAAGTTCCCGGCTTCTAAGCAGCCAAACGCCGCCGCAATTTATCGAGTGTATTGAGTTGGTCTACGTGCTGCACATAAACCGCACTTATCTGGCTGACTGACTAACTGACTGACTGAGGGATGTGTGGAGCACCCGTACCGAAACCCCGACGCCGTTCTCCCCCCGGGGTTCGCTTCCTGCCATTGAAAGGCGATAGCCGGGGGAAAGCGAGCAAAGAAAAATTGCATGCGGTTAGGGAAGCGAGCAGCAAAATTAATGTGTCTGTCCCGGTCGAAGTTGCCTCCAGCTCCAGCTTCAGCTTCAGATCCGGACCTTGTCCACATCCAGGACGATGCAGACCGATGAGGCATCCATCCTTAAGCAAATATACGGACGGAACGTGTCCGTGGCCATATCAAAATGATGTATGTGTGTTAGATTTGTTATAAATTTTATTTGCTGTTTGCTTGATTTTTACCCCCCACTCTATTTTATCACCCAACCCGGTTCGATCGGGATTCAACCGCAGATTCAGTCAATTATTAAACGCTTGAGTGATTGCGGACACAAAGGGGATGGAGTTTGTCTATGAGAAAAGTATATATAGTATATGTACATACATCATTTTCCGCCATAAGGTCGGTGCACATCTTTTCACAAGCGAGTCAACGTTGCGTATAAGTAATTTTTTATTTTATACCCTTGCAGGGTATTATAGTTTTAGTCAGAAGGACCCATCTTGTCTTTTAAGTTCGCTATTAAAGGAGTTCAATTTAGGATTACCGACCATATAAAATATATATGTATGTGCATTATTGATCAATCTTTCTTTCAACTTATTTTCAAGCTCATTCCCATTCGTTGAACATTGATTTCGATTGCGAAAACTGTTATATACATTGTATACCTGCATTTTGGTTATATAACATTAAAATTATTTAGAATTAATTAGAATTAAAATTATCTTACGCCTGCATTCTGGAATTGAAGTTCCTAATAAGAGTTTTACTCTTATTATGCTGACGATAGTCCATATAAAAAGGACATTCCTTAATGCTATTATGATACTCATAGGACCACTAATTTACTAAGTTATTTTGGCTCTAAATAAAGCCTACACTTTAAATCACAATTCTGCCAACCAACACCGGAGATCCAGTTCACATTGTTAGGCATGCCACCAAAAATATAGTCGATCAGGAAAAGGATTCCCGTCAGGTGAGCCGTCGTTTTCCAAACAAAAAATTATGTGGGCCAGGAAGCTAAGTTGTGATTCTGCTCGATTAAGCGAGGTAAAGCCATTGCCATTTGCCATAGTGATAAGGTAATAAGTTGCAATTTGACAATATTTAATTATTTAATGAAATAATTAATTATTTTTCTGGACTATTACATATTTATTTTACCATAGAGGACACAATTGCAAAGGTATTTCAACAGGTTCCAGCTAGTCATATATGAAAAACATACACGAACTGACCATGGAGAAGATGAAGCACTTTCCGTGCAGATTCCGGAGCTTCCTTAACCCAAAGGACTACAGTTTTGGAAAAATTATAAAAATAAATTCCACAACTGAGTTTTTAAAGACTTTTCTTAAGTTCTCCTGTTCCTGGTTAAACTACTGGTGACACTTTACATATGATGCGACTGATTATGGATAGCAACATAAAATAAATCTTGGTTGCCCGAACTAAACTGATTTTGATGGATAATGTGTAATTATCTTTCTTCCAAATAACAAAGCTCTCCAATTGATCTCTCAACACAGTAAAGTTCTTTAGCAAGTTTCCTTTCACTGAGCATCACCTTGAGGTAGGATTTAATCTCACTCAGCTCCTCTATCAGCCCATCGGTACATTTGCCATTATATGCATCCCAATCTATAAGGCGACAGCAAATTATTTATTATTTTATTATTATTATTTATTGTTTATTTTTTATTTATTTATATATTTATCACTTACTTATTTCGTTAATAAACACCACAGCATAAAAACATGTTTTCATATTATTTTTGTGTTTGCTTATAAAGTCCATAAATATATTTGCTTTATAGATTTCATTGCTTATCACTCATTTTAAGTTTAAATTGAATTAATTGTTTAATCCATAAGAAAGTGTATGGGGGAAGGGTGTAGTAAACAATTTAAGTTTGAAAAAGCTTCTCTTTCACCAAGGAGGTATTGAATTAGTCTAAAATTGCTTAGTTAAATGCAGCTGCAAAAATCGACTTAGTTTTTGGTGCAATTGTTTCTTTTTTAATATTTTTAATGATTACGAAATTACTTTGGCCATCACATAATAAAATATTTTTATAGTTCCGCTTTGTACATTACTCTGAAAACAAAGTGGAAGTAAATGTACTTCCATATGTATATACTACCAATCCCACCATTAAAGTCGCATTCTGAGTAAAAGTTCGAAACTTTTATAAACAAATGCGTATTTGCTGTCGATAAGATAAGTCATTCAGTTTGCAAATCGTTATCGCACACTGTTAAAAGAACTCAAATGTAATGTTTACAACAGATTTTATTGGTGTTTATTACAAATAGCTGAAAAGTTTTATAGAATATATCCCTTGTGTATGAACAATTTTTCTAAACAAATTCCACCAATTAATCAAGATAACTTCGCTTAAGAATATATGACATTTTACTAATACGATAAGCAATTTATCAGCACAATACGTATGATTGATTGACAGTACAGAATGAATAAAATGTTTATTCTGATGCCACAAATTAAATATTTATCAGACTCAAACATGAGGATGAACATTCTTTTTGAGAAATCAACCAAAAATAGTTATCATAACTCAATCATTGGAAGAGTTATTCCCCTGGCGTATGACAAATCCTTCGGGTCTGGGTAGGTCGGTTATCTTTATAGCGGTATATTGGGAATTCCAAAATTGTTATGAGTACCGACCTTATCTGCTTGGGTTTACTTCAAATAGTACAGCGAATATATATAAATGGAAAGCCTAAAGTGGAGGAGTGTTCAGTACTCAACTAGAATCCAACAAGCCACGATGCCGCCTCCACCTCCGCACCACCACCACGGGCCACCTCACCATGGTCCTCCGCACCACGGCCCTCCGCATCACGGTCCCCCACACCACGGTCCGCCTCATCATGGTCCCCCGCATCATGGTCCGCCGCACCATGGCCCTCCGCACCACGGACCTCCGCATCACCATGACCACCATCACCACCCGCCAGGACCTCCAATGCATCCTCGCTAAGGACTAAACAAATCTGGATCTTATCAAAGAAACATTTGATATCATGCTGGAAGAATTATATTTATTAAATTCAAATAGTTTTACAAAAAGTGCGACTTATTTAAATACAAAGTGAAAAGAACATGTTTGGTGTTTAGAAAATAAAAACAAAACAAAAACTCAAGAGTATTTTTTGTTATTTCGGATTTTTACCGAAAAAAATGTATAAAAGTTATGGAAAGCTTAGCTTCAATTTGTCATTTTTATTTTATTTGGGAAAGATTTCTTTGAAGGCACTGGATACAATTAATATTAAATTAAGGAAGGAAAACTAAATTAAATTAATGAACTTAATCAAATTTTGAAGGAATTTATGGTGCAAAGCAGTTTTCTGATATCTTAAAAATCCGTCATATATGGAAACTAGTTCGACATCAACGTAGATTATAATTTTGCAAAAAATAAACTATTAAATTTAAAGAAATTTAAAAAATGTATTCTTATTTTTCACAGATATTTTCTAGTGTAGCTATTTTATTTATAGATTCAATGATGATCCACATCCATAACCAAATGAATCCAATAAGTTATTGGTAATAACAAACGAAAACAGAACCAACAAAATTATTAAAAATGAAAAAAAAACAAACTTTGAGCAACTCTGCCAATAATTTTCATTCTTAAGAAATGTTTAAAAGTCGGTAAAAATATAACTTTACTTAAAATCGCTGTAGTGTTTTCTATATTAATTGAATGCAATTAAAGGTATTTATTTAATTTGCCACATGAAGTGGCAACTAGTCCCATTTAAAATAATTGTTTAGCTTTAAAAATGTAAAATTTCAAGTTTCATTTTAATAATCAGTTATTTAAATACAAATAATTTGTGCTGATATTTATGACTAGTCCTTAGCGGGGATGCATTGGAGGTCCTGGCGCCACATAACCAGGCTCTGATGGATATGGACCATGGGGCGGCGGAGGATTAAAGCCAGGACCATGTGGCGGCGGTGGATTGTAGCCGGGACCATGTGGAGGCGGAGGATTGTAGCCTGGCTCGTAATAAATTGCAGGCACAGGCTGCTGATGGGGCGGATGATCTGGTGGGTTGTGGTGGTGATGTGGAGGCGGCGGCGGAGACATCTTTGTTTGTTTAGCTACCGTTTTGTACTAATTTCTAATTCCCTAAACACACCAAACATTTGAAAAAATATTTGAAGTACTTTATAGCCTAATCAGCTTGCTAGATAAGAAAAGAGTTTCTGGGGTTGCGAAAAAGCGCTATAAAGATTAGAAACCTTTCAATTATGGACAATAACAAACTTTGTCGAGGATACGTAAAAAACAATAACTTTTTCATACACGTGTGCTAAAAATATTTAATGACGTAGCCTAATTTTTTAAAAGTTAATGAATCAGGTGATGATGAATAAATATTTCGGTCAAACTTGTTGTATTAGTCAAAGTAAACACTATATTAAAATATTGTATAATTTTATTTAAACTTTTGATCAATTAAATTGGATAAATAAATATTATATTAAAATATTGTATAATTTTATTTAAAAATATCAATTTGGATTGTCTTTGTGATAACCTCAGAAAGAAAAAAATTATCTTTATCTTTGGCTTATTCCAAGCAATGTCATGTTATCTAAACAGACATATCTTATCGATATTTGCTAATACGCAGTTATTCATAGAACTCCCATAAAATTTCTCAGAATATGATTGTAATGGCTTTTTAATCTGATTCACAAAGTTAAAAAGGAGGGGACAATATATGAATCGTGTTTACTAAATTTAAATATTAACTAAACTCGAAAAATAATTGATTGATTGATTTTCTTTTTACCAGTTAAATATACAAATTTTTTCTTGGCAAGTTTGTTAATTTGAGGAAAATTTATGTTAATAGTTTCTAGCTATTGCTATCTCTTCTTGTTCTTTAAAACTCGAACTTTTAAAAGTTATTTTTGTTTATTAATTTTGTTTCGATACTTAGCCCATTGATCACAACTTCTTAATCTAATAAATTAATTAATTAAATATTATTTTCCCTTAAGAAAAATGTTGTTGTTTTCTTGTTTTTAATAAATTATTATTTTAATAAACAAAATTTATAAATTTTTATAACTTAAATAGTCAAAATCTGTTTGATATTTATCGAGGTTGCATGGGCGGTCCTGGTGCCACATAGCCAGGTCCTGGGGGATACGGATATGGACCATGCGGTGGCGGAGGATTGTAGCCTGGACCATGGTGTGGCGGTGGGTTATATCCTGGTCCATGGTGTGGCGGTGGGTTATATCCTGGTCCGTGGTGTGGCGGTGGGTTATAGCCTGGACCATGGGGTGGCGGGGGATTGTATCCTGGGGTTTCTCCTGGTCCGTGAGGTTCGTACCAAATTGGATGCACAGGTGTCTGATACTGCGGATGACCCGGTGGGGGGTTGTGGAGGTGGTGACGAGAAGACGGCGAAGACATCTTTATTTGTTGAGCTACCGATGTGTACTAAGTTTTTCCACTCTTAACAAAGCACTTATATGAAAAAAAAATATATCAAACTCGACGAAACCCTATCAGTTTAGCTGATAAGGTGGGAAGTACCTACATATACATATATGTATAAGCTTATAAGAACTTTCTGATAACAATAACAATTATTGTTTACAAAACACCAAAAGGCCGGAAGTAGGCTTGAGGGTGATGAATAAATAAAATACTCAAACATTAAGGCCAAGAATTATATTTCCCATTTAAAACTAAGGCAATTTTACAAATACATTAATGTTGTGTACCGCGTTTTATTAATTTCGTGTATAAGTATTTGGAATTAACCCTTGGACATTTTCAGTACAT
The DNA here is from genome assembly GCA_008042485.1 of Drosophila mayri. Classification (NCBI taxonomy): domain Eukaryota; kingdom Metazoa; phylum Arthropoda; class Insecta; order Diptera; family Drosophilidae; genus Drosophila; species Drosophila mayri. The sequence continues at coordinate 23,922 of VNJN01003431.1, read as the reverse complement.
TCATTTTACAGAAATTTAACATCATATTAATTTTAATTTGCCCACAAAATATTAGACAATTTATACATTATTTAACTTAATTTTGAACCAATCTGATGGTAAGTTCAGTGGGGTCCATGGTGGGGTTTTGGCGGCCCGTGAGGGTGATGCGGTTCCGGATGCGGATGATGATCACCAGGATGTCCAGGTCCCTTTGGCGGGCTGTGGGGATGGTGCGGTGGTGGAGGCATTTTTTCAATAGCAAGTTCAACGACAAACTGTATTTCCACTTTGCTTTCCACCCTATATATAGTGGTAATCGAAAGGAATTGTTGGGTTTTCCATAAACACATTTTATCAGCTCATATAATGATAACGTATGTTAGGTACGTGTCACCTCATATCGGAATTTCCCAGGTGACAAATCATAGTACAAATCTAGAATGCTTATAATATCCCTTCTGATACAGATTCTCCAAAGTTTCCATTCATTTTTCATCTATTCAAATGATCTGTTCTGCAGTGTTTAAATTTTCAAATATTTGTTTTGTATAAAATTTTGCTTGTGAAAAAATGCTAAATAACGATATTTGCGAGACGCTGCTGGCCGTGGAACAAGCAGAGCTTTCTTTTGAGCAAACCTTGCGAAACATCAACAATATTCAACATCGCTACAATATGGTTTCGTCGATGAAGAGGAAAGCGGCCACGGCAAAGGAATCCTTCGAGGCAGAGATCCAGGCGGCTATCACGGAGCCCACACCAACTAAATTGACCAATCTGCCGAGGAAAAGCTTAAAGAAAAATAGGATTTTCCCACTGGTGGGCAACAAGCGGGTTAAAAAAAGAGAAAAGGAAAAACTGACTTTAATGGACGAATTAATCAAAGAGGAATCCAAGGCGGCTATTATAAAGTCCTCTTTCACCGAACTAAAAAACCTCCCCAAAAAGAAGATCTTGAAGAAAAGGATTTTTCCGCGAGTCATAAAGAACAAGAATGCTAAAATGGTTGAGCTTCCTGAGGAAAGTCCTCTGCCCGCCCTACCGCCACTTCCGTTCGAAGAAAATATATCCAACACGATTTGCTTCCGCACCGCGAACTACAGCTACGAGATTCATAGTACAGAAACGCAAATTGTTAATCGAAAACCGTATGCCGATCTCATTCGCAAACTCTATCGGGCAGCGCGGTGGAAGGCTCAGCAGGAGGCCATGGATCAGCAGGATTTCGAGCAGTCTCCGGACTGTTTCACCTACCGCTGCTCCTGCTCCTCTTGCTGTCTGGTCTACACATAAATTATTCCATGTGTGTTGCATATTTTTAGGCTTTTGTAAGCTTTTAAAGTTTCCAGCTAAATTTTGTGCGAGTGTATAAAATTTGTAAATTAAAATATGATTAATGAAGTGGTTAAAAGAATAAAGAATATTGTTATTTTATATAACTAAAATGCCTCATTTTACGACTTTAATTGTTATATAAATAAATATATAATAATAAAGACGAGTAAATAAAATTTGTAAATTAAAATATGATTAATGAAGAGTTTAAAAGAATAAATAATTTTGTTATTTTATATTACTAGAATTCCCCATTTAATTAGTAGCAATTTTTTTATAATTTAAATATATTAAAAATATTGATGATTTTAGAATTTGTTTCCTTTTTACGATTGTTTTGGTTTATGCATTTATATGGAAGTCAACCACCATTCGACTTTCCTAATTCTAATTTAATGTTTTTAATTGGTTTCTAAGGTATATAAACACTTTAAATAAATAAAAGAATTCAATGAAATAGTCTTTCCTTTTGCATAATAACCAAACATTTTCCAGCTTCAAAAGACTCTAACCAACAATGTTGTTCAATTATTTAATCAAAATGCCTCATTTCACGCCACAATTTCCTTTAATTTTATCGGGTTTTATCTTTCCCCCTCTATAATTTTCAATAACCAACCGCAGCATCGATTACCAATGGCAATTGCCGCAACAATCGGAGAGTCTGACTTCAAAAAAGAAATTTTTGAAGGGATGTGGAAACCAAAACAAAGAAACGTTTGCTTATTTACGAGTCGCATTTTGTATGGGCAACTTAAACGCTAATGGCATAAACATCCGAGACGTGAGCGAAATGTTTAAAAGCCGCTTCAAACGAACAGGACAACGGCAATGGCGACTGTAATGTGTAGCCGCCGTCCAAATCAAATCTCAAATCATGCACGCCGTTCCCTCAGACAAGGAGTAGCAGGAGGGAATTGAAAAGCGCCAGGACCAGAAACTGAAACCGGGAAGCAGCGGCAACCTGATTCCGATGACGAGGACTGCACTCTGCACGGGGGAAAATTGTTTGAAAATTCAATTCACACATTTGCCAGTTGTCGATGATTCTCTGTGATTTCGACTTTGCCCCAAACAGGCCGCAATGGTAATGGCGCTGGAAGCTTCTTGCTGGCTCATCCGCTGCCTCAGCTCCGGCCTACGATTTTGAGGTTTCCTTTGGCGTTTACACATGGAGAAATTCTAGGAGAATAAGTGTATCCTTAAGATACTTCAAGAAACTAAGACAAGATTTACAATATGTTTTATTTCGGATGTAAGCTTTTATTAAAGTAGAAGGTTAATGAAATTAATTAAATGAAATTTAAGATGTTACCAAAGATATAAGCTAAAAATAACTTGTAACTTATAATTTTCTATAAAATGTATATATGAAAATATAATTTGTAGGCCCTCTGTCAAAGGTAGTTCTTTATTTAATATGGAAAATATAATATAAATAATCCCTTTTTATTGAATGTTGTTTTTTATGTCAATTTAGATTTATAAATTATCTATTTGCTTATTTTTTATTGATTTAGAAATACAATTATCAACTTATTTTGCTGAGTGTGCTTTAGCTCCCTTGTTTTTTATTCTTGGTTTTCCTGCAAATAAGTGGAAAATCGCAACGAATTGTTACAGAGTCAGCGCCAGAGGTCTGTGGAGTGTTCCCGGCACGTGCAGATCGAACACTCGACTCGACTGCGTCCATATCCATGGCACAGAGCTCATCCTGGTCACAGCCACTGCTCTCGCTCCTGCTCCTTTTCCTGCTCGTCTCCTGGCATGTGTTTGAAATCTGAGCAAGCTTCTGAGTATTTTTTGGACAAGCATTCCTGCCCGCTATTTTGTATGCAAAGAGTTGTTCAAAATTTAATTTATTTACTTTGCCCTCCAGATGTTGTTGCTGTTGTCGTTGGTGGTCTTGGTCCTGCTCCTGCTCCTGGTTTTGGTTCTGGAGCAACTGCCTGTTTATTGTCTGCAAATGAAATGCGTCTATGTCTATGTCCCGTCTGTCGCTGGCTTTCTTTTTAAACGAATTACCATTTGCCAGCTTTGATGTTGGTCTGGTTCCTCGCATCTTCAACGGACTTTCTTCCCAGTCATACAACCGATTTTAATTTTTTTTCGGCTTGCTCCAGCTTTTCTCCTTTCTTTCCTTTTTTTTTGGGTTAGTTCTGCTTTGACGCAAACTTTGCAGACCATAAAGTTTTGACTTCATGCAATTTTAATGACTTAACGAGCAGCATTCCGTTTGACATGGGAGTGTTTTCGGTGCCGGGGATGGCCGCTGGCTGGAAGCGGCAGCTAATTAGGCAAACGCTTTGCGATTACCAAGCGAAAATTTCACTTTTCCACTTTTACTTGTTTTTCTTATTTCGGTAACTTTACAATTGCAGGGACATGACTTGACAGATAATGCATGTTCTGATTTAAATGTTGTTAATTTAGAACCCTGTATACAAGAGTATTAAAGGCTAGAATTCTAATGGATTTTTGTAAATAATTAAATTTATTGAATTTACGGTGGTATCTTATAAATATCAGCAAAATCATAAAATAATCATAAGAGATATACAACAATACAATTTCTGTTGAACTTTTGCAATATCAACATTTATGTTGGCAACATTAATGGCTGTTGCTCAACATGTTCCTAGCAACATTTGTATCCATCTAGAAGTATCTCAACATCTTATGAATATTTTCCTTCATTTGTCAACAATATCTTCTGCCTTCCCCCCATTTTAATTTAAAATGTTTATAAATCTGGGCCTAATTAAACAAAATGATTTTGCGATTTTCATGTTCATTTAACTTCACTGACAATGCTTTGTATCTTACAGTTTCCTACTTGTTTAATTAAGTAATATTATTTTTTAATTATTTTTTTTTAATTTCAATTCCTAATTTTACTTTTTTTAGATTTATTTTATTATTTTTGTATTATTTTGTATCTAGATTAGGTAAAACCCAATAGTTTTTCATAAGCCCAAATAGAATTTCATCCCATTCTCTTTACGTGGTCTACCCAGTAACAAAAATAAAATATTTGTAAAAAATTTAATATTAAAATTTGGTTAGTTTTAAATAGTTTAATAAATATAGTTTTTATAAACACAAAGAGAAAATATTTTTAAACTCTTTTTTAGGTTTAAAAAATTAAAAAGAAAATATTTCCTATAAAATAATATCTTGAGTTGAGAAATAAACAAAAGTTTATGCTAATAATATTTATATGAAAACTGGTATTAATATATTATAAATATAAATATAAATATAAATTATAATATTTCCTATTTAGTTTACTAAATTCAATCTATGTTTTATTAAATTTAGCATTCTAATTAATATAAAAACTTTATGAGTTTTTTAGTCAAAGCCTTAAAATTAACCACTTAACCCATTCATTATAAATGTTAATTTATAGTAAAACTCATTCAGCTTCGCTTGTTTTTTCTTCCACATTTTTCAGTGTGTGTGTGTAATTTTTATTAAATGTATTTAATTTAGACAAATAAATTAAGAATTAATGATATAATAACTATGGTCAACATACATATTATGCAAACATGTTCGCGGCGTCGATGAGCAAAACCGATTGTTAATAAAGAGTTCCTGTAAAAAATGCGCAGATCTGAACACAAAAAACAAGCAAAATGGGGAAAGACCTCGTCGATGCGATGTTAAACAATGAAGAGAACGTAGAGAAATATATGAATTCGGTTTGATTTTAGTGCTGTGTGTATGGTGTGTGTGTGTGTTTGTTGAGTGTGTGTGGGATGACTAAGTCCGATGCCATCGGACTGTGTGGGAGAGTCTGAGTGGTCATGACGCTCATAACATGTCCCTGAGCACTTCCTTCTGGGCAGCGGTCAGCTTCTCCGGGAACTGGATGTCAAAGGCCACTAGAAGATCGCCTTTGCGGGTGGTGTCCTTGGGAAAGGGCAGGCCGTATCCTTGGATTCGCTTCACCGTATTCGGCTTGATGATCTCCTGCATGGTGCTGATGCGCAACTTGTCGCCGGACATGGTAGGAACTTGGAAGACAACGCCGCACAGAGCCTACAAATAAAAGAATGTAAAACATGTATAAATATATAGTATTGATTTTGATGTTATTGTATTTATTTTTGTTCTTGGCTTATCAATCAAAATGGTCAGCAAATACCCCGGCCAATAACTCAATTTCGAACCCGAAATGAACAAACACAACCACATGAGTCCCACTGTCGAGTGGGATCTATCAATCTTTTCTGGGTAATCCTGTTTGTGTCCCCCCCACCAATGCTTGATTTTTTCTTGGCTCCTTGAAGCTTTTACTCAGCCTTTAGCTTGGAAGGTCCTGTGTTTGCCTTCGTATCGAACATAACATTCGTAAATCCTTTTTTATGTTGCCTAATTCGTGTTTAAACATAGTGTTGACACGATTCCATGTCCTCGTCCATTTGGCTGGCTCCTTTTGTTTGCCTTTCCTTTCGCTTTCCAGACACTTTCATTGATACTTCTTTGACACACGATTTGTTTAATTGGCCCACTAAAAGATGGGCATCAATCAGGTTTTGTCTGGGCCAAGACATTGATGTGGCTTACCCAATTAATTCCCAAAGAAGTTGGCCAAATCTCACGATTGAAGCATTTTCCCCAGGGAAATCTTTCCTTAAGTTATAGATGATATAATTAAAGGTTCTTGTTGGCAAAAACTATATCAATTGCTGTCTTTGATTTATTTGTATCTTATCTTATCTTTAAAGTAGGTTTTTGCTTGTAAAACGATTTAATACCTGGAAAAACTATTACTCATTGGAAAGGGCATGGCTTAAGTGGTATAAAAAATTAGTTGATAACAAATAAGCCAGTTAAGGAGTGTAAACAATTTAGTAATAAACCAAAATAATAATTAAACCACTTGCAGTTGATTTTCCAACCAAATTTTTAGTTACAACTGGATACTTATGACTACAACGAAAGAAACAGCTGAATGCATGTGACAATATCTATATTTTTATATTGTAATTTGTTTAATTTTGCTCTACATTTATCAAGTTCAGCATTCAAGAAACTAAAATAAAATAGATCTAATTAATAACGCGAAACAGAAGTGATACATAATCCCAACTCCTTTGACTTGCCTTGTTAGCATATGTCAAAGCAAAGTCAGTTCTATAGAAATAACCCCCAGAAATATGACAGATTGTCCGCGGTAATCCTTTCGGGGCCACATTCCAGCACTCTTGTGTTGGGGTAATGCCTTCATTTTTCAAAAGTCTCATTCCAAACCCATAAACAACCAATAACTGCGATGTCAAACCCTTCCTCAACAATGATTTATGAGTCGCCCTGCTCGAAACACAAAAAGGGATTTGATCTATTCCCGAATAACCGGCCAATCCCCAAGATTCCTATCCACGGCGTCTGATATAATATTTTATGCCATTCCATAACTTGTCACAAGTGATTTGTAACCAAAGAACTTGCCGGACACGTGTTAAATAGTTGTCAATGTGCTCTGGAGCCTCACCCAATAAAATACAAATAAGATATAAATTCAGCGCAAAAAATCACTTCAAACATAAATAAATAGCGACAAAACCAAAGTGCACACCTTATGAATATTTAAATATATATATATATATATAAATTGTACGTACATATGGGCGTACTTTTATATCACGGATCGGGTATTGGGTATTTGCCGACTGGCGAATTTAAAGCGATGACAACATAAACTGATGACGACAGACCCAGAAACGACAACAAAAACAACGATAACAACCTGTCCCCATGATGACGGCGACCAGCATCAATATTTTTTTAATGGAAATGTTGAAAATGTTGTCGCAGCCAAAAAAAGAAGACGAAACATACCTACATATATATAAATCTGTAACGCTTAAATACTTTGCTACCTTTTACGGAAGCTGAAGCATAAAAAGGCCGAAGCAAAACGCAGGGAACAGCTCAAAAAAAAGGGAATAAACCGTGAATAGCGATTCAATAAAATTTTGCGAGCATTTCCCATCGGTGTATCTGGGATCAGGCCTAAAGAGAATTTAGAAAAAACCAAAACTGGAACTCGTTTTGCTTCGAAAAAATCGGAGGGAAGAGATATCGTCGCCTAAATGATAAATCTAAATGTCGGCTTCAGCTTAACGGAAACTTTCAGGCTGTAAACATAAATTTTCACCATATATTTTTCCGCTTTTCCTCTTTTTCCCTTTTTTTTCATTTTTTTTTGTTACAGGCTGTCCCAGACAATTACTCTCGCTGAATGAAGTGAAGGTTTAGGCAGGAGTTTTTTCCGAGAAAAACAAATCAACAACATTCAATCGCATGTCATAAAGCATTATTCTTCTGGCACTTTTTGTTGTGAGCCCCTCAAAAGCGCTTTTCCTCCTTCCCATTGACAACTGTCATCAAAATGCAAACGAAGTTTTCGACTACCAAATGCTTCTGTATAGAGCTTCCTATTTTTTAGGTATTTTTTTATTTATTTCGTTGGTCTCTTTCCACTCGGAGCAAATCATTTTGCAGTGCCACCAGGCTACCAATCGAATGACAATGCCATTGGGCAGACAACGTCTGGCCATCAGATACAACCATTCCCTGGTCCTGCTGGTGAGTCCTGGCCCTAGTCGTACATCCTTGAATTGTTCATCAATTTTAGTTTGCTGCATTTGCGAGAATTCTGACGCAGGCACTCGAAAACAAAAACCATTGTTAAATTTGATTTCCATTTCGAAAATCGATGTATTCCGCTAGTCGGTGATGTACACACAAAAAATATATTATATAAATATAATACTTTTAAGTAATGAAATACTAATAAAATATTAAATTAAGTATTTAATACAAAATCAAGAATTTGAAATTGTCACTGGTAAAGATTTAAAAAATTTTGACTGATATCTAAATCGTTTTTATAAACCAAAAACAATGTATATTCTGTCGAAAATAAGTAAAATGTATTTTTAAAACGTTCTAATAAAAATTTTCAAAAACAAAAAACAATTTGTTTAACTCTTTTAAGTATTATTTCGATATATCCATAGGTTTAATTAAGATGTATCAACGTTTATAAAAATATCATATACATTTATCAGACATTTCCTCTCGATAACTATTAAAATTTTATTTTGTTTATGTATAAATACACACAATGCACAATAAATCGTTATTTAAAAAACTAATAATGGAGTATACTAGGCTTAAAAATGCAACAATTATTCTTCATCTTACAAGTTCTTTTTCTTACATTTTTTTTAAAGTTCCGATTTACTTTATGCAGATAAAAAAAATCGAGTCTACTATTTTAACAACTTTTCATACAATATTTTATTGTCTGTGCACCATGTTTGGGGCAACTAATAACACACATTTAGTAATAAAACTTGAATCTTTAAACAATCCCTACACGTTTGAAACGTGCTGTAGATCCAGCTTAGTCCATATATCATCGGCCATATGCATAAAAATAATATAACACCAAAAGCGTAGAGCAAAAAAATTAATTCGAAACTCATTGACTTGAATTTTATCGTAAACGACGATGATGTAATTTATGGGTCGCATTAAATTTACTGCTGCAGCGTCGACGCTTCGGCGAAGGCAACAACAAATTATGACTGAAAAAATTGAAATTTTTGTTGGCAATTATGTGGATGAACATATATGGAGAGCTACAATTGCCTTATGGCGGCTGCTTTATGGCGGCAAACAGAATCTTGCGAGAGAGTTGGTTAAGCATGTGATTATAAAAATTAAGATTTATTGCCTTAAACAAACCAGTTCGGAAAAAGACTGTTTAAAGGAGAGCAACAAGTGTCTTTTATAAATTTACATATTAGATTATTATTAATTAAGTTCATCATTAACTTTGGGCCACAATGCCAAGATCATTTAAGACAACTTTAAGCTGTCGGAAAATATATTTCAATTAAAGCCATTCCCATTACACAAACCGTGTCAAATACTTCTATATAGAAAGAACAACATGACACTTTTAGCTCAAGCCCGAGACCAATATGGAATTCATAAATTCAAAATAGAGGCAACGAAAATATTTGGCCAACTATGCCATAAGCGGTGTGGGGACCGAGCGAGAAGACCAAAACTATTTACTAAATTTGTCGCACTAACAAGCAATAAAATGTTAAAAATCCCCAACCGAGCCAAGTCAACTATTTAATCTACTTAATGCAATTAACAATTTTAACATGACTGCAAACTCAGTGGCGTGTCATTTCAGTTTGTTCGTCTGCTAGTTTTGAGTATTTCAAAATTTTTGATATTTTTTTTAGTTTGTTTCTGTTTGGGTTTTCCTTTGGTACATTTTTTTTTTTTGGACCTGACCATATTTGCGATATTAAGTGAACAAACAAAAAATGTTGTGCGAAGTTTTGCGCGCTGGCGACTGTGTAAAAATTTAACACCTCAGTGGGAGCCGCTACAGAGCAGATTGCTGGCCAAAATCGTTCCACCTCATCCTCCTCTCTCCAATCTCTGTTCTGCCTCCGTTAATTGAAACTTGACCATGTTGACCAATTTGGCTGGGTGCTTCGGAGCTCGTCTGGTCACCGCGTATATGGTAAATTTGCCATAACCATAATGCCCGCCTGATTTCATTACAATTTGATTTAGGCACTGGCTGCGCCTCTAATTGGGCGCCATACTGTGAGAACCCAACCGCAGGTCTCGAGTGAATATCTGATACCTGCCAGAGATCGCTCTGAAGCGCGGCCTTAGCTTTCGCTGAAGAGGTTTCACAAATTGTTAATTACATTTTATAGAAGCTTGACCTAAATTTTAAGGTTCTTCTAAAAGCTTTTTGAAATACTAATTCTACTTGTTTTATGCAAAACCAAATCACAATTTTGTTGTCTTTACTATTTTTACAATTTCTATACAAAATAAGTAAGAGTAATAAATCACGATTGTTTATATATTTTGCATTTTTTCAACTAACAAATCAATTCACCTTTTGACAGCCTTTTTAATAACTTATTTAAAATATTGTTACTGTTTGGCTTCAAATTTTAACTATATACAAGCTCCATTCCATAGTTAATACTGCTGTTTCCTGTTCCCTATGTAGGATTTCATTATAGATTTTTGTTAGATTTTAATATTATTATTACATAAATATTTAGCTTCTTTGAATTCACTTTTCAAATTTACATTAAATAAAGCCCCTTTTCCCCTTCCAGAAACTCACCTGTTTGAGCGTCAGTCTCGCCGTGTAGCGCAGATCGCTGCCCTCACGCTTGAACATCGCATGGGGCTTGTCCCTGATGATGAACACAATGTCGGCGGGGATTTTGCCGGGCGCCTGGTCGCCCTCCTTCTGGAAGGTGACCTTGGTGCCAGACTTCCAGCCCGGTTTGATGGATATCTGCAGGACTTTGTCCTCTTTGCGGGAACTACCATCGGGCTGGACGACGCGCCGGGAGATTTTCATTTTCTTAACACAGCCGTGGTAGATCTCCTCGAGCGTCACATAGAGATCATGCTCAACGGGCGGATCTTGCTTCTGCTCCTTCTTAAAAGGCGTGTGCACGTTGAAGGAGTGTGACCTGAAAGAGGGCCTGCGAGAGATTAGCAAGAATTCGGCAGATGAGTAAAATGAACCAACCTGAAGGCACTCCCGAGACCGTGACGGGATCCAATGCCACCGAAAGGCGATGAAAAGAAGTCGGGTTCCGTGTCCAGATCGAAGACGTTCTTGTCGAACAGATTGTCGCCCATGTCAAAGAACGACGCAAACGGATTGCTGTTGCCGAAGAACTGGGCAAATGTGGCACGCGGATCTCCATGGAACTGATATGTGAATGAGTTGGTCGAGGGACCGCCATTTCGTGTTCCTGGAAAGTAAAGAATATAGAAAAAAATTTAATATTATAGAAAATTAATTAAAATATTAAAAGAGCCAACTTACCGCCACTCTTCAGACCATCCTCGCCGTATTTATCGTACACCTCCCGCTTGCTCTTGTCCGAAAGGACCTCATAGGCCTCGGCAACCTCCTTGAACTTCTCCTCGGCATTGGCTGCTTTGTTTTTATCGGGATGATAGCGTAGGGCCAGTTTCCTGTAGGCCTTTTTGATCTCCTCATCGGTGGCAGTTTTTGGCAGCCCTAAGGTTTTATAGTAATCTTTACCCATTTTAGGTTTTTTGTGTGTATGAGCGGGTTCTATATATGTAGGTAAAAGTTAACACTCAAGTTCACAGTACTCTTAGATCTGAAAGTAGGGGAATTTAATAATATATATAATACAATTTAAGCTATATTAATTAACTCACATATAATATCAGTTATCGGTATTCCATATATGTATATAACAAAGGTTCATGCAGGACCTGCTTAGTGGCTATGATACTGCTCGAAAAGTTATCCTCCCTTTTTCCCTCTATAATGGCACATGCATCTTGTCGATCTCTCGCTCGTTCCGTGGCTCTTTTATCAGCAAAGATCTGCAAAGAAAATCAGAGAATGTATATTTATTTAGATGTATATCGGTGCGTATAGAAAGTTCCATTTGGGATCACCATAAGGCGCGTCACAGACCCTGGTCTTGTTCAATGCTAAACGGCCCACGCCTTTTACTAAATTTAGATCGCCCAGCTAGAGAAGTATTTTTTCCGGAACATTTGAACATTTCTATGCGCACTTCTCACCCTTTCCACTCTTATATCGCTGCCAACGGACACTTAAAAATTAAATATTTCAAAGGACTTTCAAATGTGAGTTTAAATTGAATTATTAATTTGTTTATTCATTTAATTTTATCAAACAACAAGGAAAGTCTCTTAAACACTTAAATATGTTAGCATATATGTACAGCGAAAATTTGTGGTGTTGAATTCATAATTGAAAATGCTTCTCGAGCCAATTTGCATTGACCTTAACATTTCTGAAAGATCTAAAGATCTGTGTGTGTCCAATTGAGTTTAACCATCTGAGCCATCTGAATTAGAATTGACGATGACATTTATGAATATTTCGGAGACAGCCCGAGATCGCCGGGGGTTGGAATACCCCCGATAGGATGGCGTCAAGTCCATTAGAACTTGATTAGTTGACATTTCTATCAAGAGGCGCTGAGACAAGTGTAATATAAAACGGTTCCTGCTTCGCCTCTGCCTGCGGTTTCCCCAAAACAATCAATCCCCAACACTAGATCACCAGACCTTTCATCTTGAAAAGTTAATCAAGTGGGAGCTTTGATAACATGTTGTGATCACAACCACAACAGTCAGACCGCATTGATCTTCCAGAACTAGGGGAAACTAAGTTGTATATAATGTTGCGGTTTTCACTGAGATTGAGATTTCAAACGGGAAGAAAATAAATCACAGAAATTTAAGGTTTAATTGAATATCTCAAATTAACTAGGAATTTTATTTTGCTGATATTTGTTATACTTATTATCTTATGTGTCAAGGGACTAGAAGTATAAGAAAATTAAAGAGAAGGAAGTTTAGGCCGCACTATCTAAACTTTATTTTATAGAGACAGACGTTTAAAAACGTAAATCTAAAATAAGAGACTGCACAAGAAAATATTGATATGCTATGTGGCGAGGATCATACAATACTCGGTCTGAAATAAATAAATAATTCAGAGACAATGATCTTATTTCCAACTTATAGAGTAACTAAAATAAGTACAATTAAAATCTAACATCTAGAATGCCCAAGTAAATGTTGAGAGGCAAATAAATGTAGCGAGGCAAATACTGCAAGGCAAATGTTGTGAGGCAAATGTTGTGAGGCAAATGTTGTGAGGCAAATGCTGCCAGGCAAATGTTGTAAGGCAAATGTTGCAAGGCAAATGTTGCAAGGCAAATGCTGCGAGGCAAATGCTGCCAGGCCAATGTTGCCAGGCCAATGTTGGCGCTAAAACATTATAACCTAGAACCTGAGATCTAATGGGTCACTTCCCTATGGGTATAAACACCACAACTGTGACTCAACCCACTCATTCACTCATTGTAGAGCCGGTATTATGGGCTATTTCAGCTTCTTAACATCCTATAATCCACAATAAACACGATCGTCGCCGAGACCCCTAATTGCATTGAAGGTCTGTCATCGCTCAAGTTCAAGATCGCATCCCGAATATTCATTAATATTCAAGATGTCAACACTCAGGCCGGCGATCCATACTCAAACCGATTTTAGCCTTGGGCTCTACTGATTTCATCTTGGAATATCGTTTCATAAGCGTACACAGCCGAGAATATGCGAAATTGCTGCTTTGACAATTTTCAACAGCGAATTATCCGATGCCAAAACGCTGAGCGAATTGTCTGCCTCGAATTGCAATTTTGAGGATGTCGCAAAGAGTGAGGGGATGGGCACAAGATATGCGAGCTATTGACAGCAGACGATTGATGCGATCAGCGCCATTCCATTCCATTCCAGACATTAGTCAGCTGCAGTTTGCATATAATTTGCCAGCGGATCGTGAAATCTATTCCGGATCGGTTCATCGATTTGTGCCAAATGTGTGCCACATTGAGCGAGTCGCCAAAAGATTTGAACGGACGGGGACAAGGTCACAGAGAGAAAATATAAACACCCAAAGATATATGTAGGACTTATATTGATATGTGTTGTTTTTCCAACATTCTGGCAGATATTTCTTTTATTCAAAGAAAGTTTTTTCGCTCGACCAGAAAATAAAGATAAATAAAATATGAAATTGTATGTGTGTTATGCAAGACGCGATTGGATTATATTTTATGTTTTATACGTTTGCCACATTCCACCGATATTATATTGAACGCTTTTTTTTGTTGAGATTTTCGCAATCGTTTAAATAATTCCCTTTATAGCTCTTCATTGAATTATTGGCAATATTTTTTGGCATTGTTTCGTGTAAAATTACGGGCTTAAGGTGGAAAATAAAATCATGCTGAAATCGAAATTATGGCCATCGATATATAAAACCAATTTTTTAATGCGACTCCCCCACCCAGCTGACAGTTACATCGTGTCTCTCCTGAGTGGGCGGCTTTGAGGGGGGAACACTTCCACTTCCGCATAAATAATTCACCAGACGCTGGCTCATTTATTGATTACAGAATAACATTTGTTTAACAATTTATTGGATACCCGCATATATCGCATTATTAGTGAATTGCTTTTTCAATGTTTTCATTGTCATTTCGCATCGTTTTCGTTTTCGAATTTGCATTCGCATTTGAATCTCGCAGTCCTTCCATTATTTCTGCGCCGCATTATAAATTGTCGTAGGTTATGAGAGGCCAAATGAAAAATGGAGTGGCTGGGAGAGGGGGATGGGGAATGAAAATGTTTGTGTCGTCCCCGGATTGCACTAATTGAATTGAACTTGATTTATTAATGCCCTCCTCTCCGGCTCGGCAACTTTAATTCCCATTTAGTGTCTCTGTTTCTCGTTCGTAAATATTTTCAACTAACACCAGTGCCCGAGAGAGAGAGAGTTAAAATGAAAAGAAACAACATTTAATAATAACCGAATATCAAATTGTTGCCTCTGATTTATGTGCTGGGCTATTCAGATTTTATATTTATTGCTCTGGAGATCAAAGTCAAATGGCAAGGGGTCTGGATATTGTGGATAAAGCGGTCACTAATGCGACAGTTCTCAATTTGTCTCCTTGGTTAAGTGAATTTCGAAACCTATATAAAATGTAGTATCAGCTTTATAAGCCAAAGTTAATTAATTAAATTAATTTGTTTTGGGTAAATAATGCAAAATTGACTAAATAGTGAACATTTCATTTACTAATCGAAAAAAATATAAGGAATTTAGTGTCCTTTATTAATTGATTTTATTTCGATTGGAAATATTTTGTACCCTTTGTTGAAGCCATTTACACACACGCCATTCTCTATTTAATATTTATGTTGAACATATAATTTTTAAATTTTTTTTACAATTTAAATGTCCAAAAGTTTGTCTAAATATCACAACTTTATCCCTCACTATTTGCTGCTTCAAGGTTGGTCCCCTACTGACTCTCATTCAAACTCCAAATCGCCAAAGTCCAACCATTCACTCTCGCTCTCGAAGAGTAACACTAAAATCACCTTTTGTTGTTATTATTTTGTATTTTCAAAGTCAACGACAAAACCCATTCATTGTCAACCCAGTCGCTTTTTGTGTATTGCTATTCGGAATCGGACAAAAATAAAAAAGAACTGATCAAGCTCCATGAAGTTTATTCACCCACACTCGCCAAAATGCTGCCGTAAATCGCAAATTTGAAATGGAGAAAAACGAGTACGACAAGAATCCAAATATTTGCCATATCGTTTAGGCAAGGCAACATTAGATGACCAAAAATAATGGGCAAATAACCATTGGTAGATTACGGCACACATAGCCAATACATTGGGGTGGGTGTCTCTAAGCCGCAAATCTGATGCAAAAATAGGTCCAATGACTAAGCGACTTTACCTTTGGCCGTACAGTATAATCTCCCACACATAATCATCGGCTAAACATTTTCGATTTTGGAGAAATTTTTTTGTTTTTAAATAATGAATCAGCAACGAACAATTTGGAGAGTGATCTGTGCTGGGTAATTCCTTTCCTTCACGGGAGTTTATCACTGGTTTCATTCCAATTTTGCTGTGAGAGGAGCATTGATTTCTAAGCAACAAAATATGTGTGCAAATATTCCATTTCCATTTCCGTTTATTTTGATTTTTAAACAAATACAAAAGCAAACAACAATTTGCATAGAATAACTATTAAGGCGAACATATTGTATAGAAGATTTTTCGAATTTCAATTTTGTCTCACCGAAATTTGCATTCTGGCAATGAAAATGAAAAACTTGTTTCAGCTGGTTAGAATAAATGTGTGATTGAGTTGATTTTTTGTGGAAAAATTAATAAAATAATATTTTCATGTTTTTGGAAAATACCCCAGCTCAATTTGTAACTCAACTCTCTAATTTAAACGAACTTTTGCAGGGGCCGCAGTTATCTTAAATAATTTTAATTGCCTGCTAAGCTGTATTTTAATTTCCGCTCATTTAAAAAGCATTCATTAATTAATATAATTAAAATAAGCTTTTTTTAGCATTGCGACAGTAAAAACGAAATTAATCAATTGCAAAGACAAAGGCGCGAAAGTGTATTTCCTTGTGTTTGTGTTTTCTTTTCCCCATAATTACTTTTCTTAATTGCCCCTGGTCTTCTTTTATTTTCCTCTCCCGTCTCTCTTTGGGAAATGACGAATTTTGCATGTGTTTTGCGGACATAAAAACAATACTAAGGCCATGCCCCCGAGTCTTCCGCCCACCGAGCAGCTGTTCAAAGAGTTATACCTATTCCAAGCGAGAGAGAGTGAAGAGCCGTCTTCGCCCTGCTCTCCGGTTGTCGAATGTGTCATAATTTATAAATACAAAGCGAAGCACAAGAAGAGCCCGTTCACTAGGGTCCACTAACGGTGCGAACTGAACATTGTAAGGCAAATGTTGCAAGGCAAATGTTGCAAGGCAAATGCTGCGAGGCAAATGCTGCCAGGCCAATGTTGCCAGGCCAATGTTGGCGCTAAAACATTATAACCTAGAACCTGAGATCTAATGGGTCACTTCCCTATGGGTATAAACACCACAACTGTGACTCAACCCACTCATTCACTCATTGTAGAGCCGGTATTATGGGCTATTTCAGCTTCTTAACATCCTATAATCCACAATAAACACGATCGTCGCCGAGACCCCTAATTGCATTGAAGGTCTGTCATCGCTCAAGTTCAAGATCGCATCCCGAATATTCATTAATATTCAAGATGTCAACACTCACTCACAAATTCTGGTGTGATTATGATTAGTAGCAATCATTGAAATTTTCTTTGATTTTCGTTGGCTTTTTGGCCACTCTTTGGTGGCAATTTGTTGCCATTTGGTATTGACCATTTGCCTCAGACTGAGACTTTGCATTTGGAGGCCAACAATCAAAAGCCAAAAAAGAGTATTATTTTTTTTTTCTATGTGCCTTCAATCATAATCGGCTGCTGCCTTGTGTGTTTACTTTTTATTTATGAATTGTGGCCAGCTAAATTTTGAGTGGTTGAAAAATGAGGCAATAGTGGCATTAGACAGCCAAAAAAAAGTGCCATAAAAAGCAGACACGACCGCAAGAAATAAAGAGGAGGAGACAGCTTTATAATAGATTTTTTCCTGCCACTAATTTGAATGTCTGTTGAGTTAAATGTTAAATTAGAAGAGTTTTTGAGCAATTTTCACATATATTTAGTTCTGCAGAAAAGGCTAAAGAGCATCAGCCTCATGGAAAAATCCCAGGAAATTTCCTTTTGCAAGCTTGAACCTCTAAATTTCTAAGCTTTCCTTGAGACTCTCAATATTTTATTTCCTTAATTACTTGTTACTTCATAATCTTCAAAAGATTTGCCTTATTTTTGAAGCCAAATCCTAAAGTTTTCCTTTCTTTCAAATCCACCCTGTATGTGCACCTTTTCCCGAACCGAAATTTAAACAAATCTTTTCACACTTTTCTCACACACACACTCTGTGTACACAGAGAATAGAAAAGCCCATGAATATTCCAAAGAATCGGCATGAACGTTTCGAAAAATAATCAGGCGAACTGGGCGAAGAGCGAAATTTGGTGAGAAAAAAAAACATATACACAAAAATAACTAAAAATGCTAAAAATAAAACTTATTTAAAGAAATGAAACCATGAAAATTCAAAAACACACAGGCCAAAGCCAAAAACGATGGCAAATACAAAAATATAAATAATAAAGGCGAGCGGAGCAGCGTCGACGAGCTGACCCAACCGTGAAGAAAACGTGAAAATCGTTGGCTTTTGGACTTGTGCAGATGTACACACGGCGTATACTTTATGTAAGGCTTTCTAGGTGCACTCCACCTAGAAAGCTATCCTTTACTTCTTGCTCAATATTTCTTCTTTTTTTGTTGTTTCTTTAAGTCCATAAAAAGCACTTTACAACGCACTATTGTTTACGGATTGTTTAAATGTATGCGCGGTGTATGTATATCTTTGTTATTTTGCTTTGACCACATTTGGCAACGATACAAGGCGATCACGCACACACACACTCCAGCAGCAGTCTCGCACACACACACACACACCACAGCACAATAACACACACACAGCCAAGCACTGCAAGTCCGTGATTAATTGTCATTGCAAACTAATAAATTTGGGGGACTCCTTACAATTGACGGTGATCGGGGCGTATGCTTGATATGGATTTCCGATTCTCTGATTGGAGATTTTCCACTTTATTTTTCTCTTGTTTTATAGATACTTTTATAGAATTTTTAAATTATTATTAGCGCGGGCTTCTCGCTGCCAATTTGCCGCAATAGACCGTTAGACAACCGACGCGACGACCGAGGAAAAGCAGCTATCAGTGGAGGCGACAACGCTTGGCACTTACTGAACGATCCACCACCGACTGGCACCCGTTCGAGCAGCAGCACCACTCCACACCACTTGCCCCAATCTCTCTCTCTCTCGATCGGTGGAATCTCTCTCGGATCTCAGATCCCCCAAGTCTGACGCATGCTGCTCCCCCAAAGAGACCCGAAACAAAAAGTGAGCTGTGCCCGCGAGAACCGAGTTAAAAGTGAGAGGATCTGTTTTGTTTTCTTTTTTCCCTGTTTATTTTTTATTTCTTCGTGACCGCCGCCACATGTAGCCTAAGTACGTACGATCAAGAAGGAGCGGAAAAATAACGAAAATCAAGTACAAAAAACTGAATTGGACTGGTCGTCGTCGGCGGCCGTTCCATGCGAGAACCGCGATCGCCACCGATTTTCGTTATGCGTCATACTTTCGGCCCACGAAGCTTTTTCCCATAGGTAAATCGAAAGCTTTTGGGGCGACGGATCAAAAAGTAGGCAAGGCGGAATCACATACCAGTATTTCCATACCCTATGTCTTGAGGTATTTCCTTTCAGTGATCGAAGATTTAAAATATGTAATGTCTTTACAGCACTGGGTTCTGTCTAGGGTTAATTTAAATGTGTTCTCTTTTACTAACAAAAAAATTTATTAAAACAAATCCCTTTAAATTTGTTTTTTTATTATTATTTTAAATTCCTTATGGTAAATATTAATATGCTTTTTTTATATACACAAAAACTTACTTGTTTCACTTAATGATTCTTTAACATAACAATAGGCATATTGTTGGTCAACTTTTTCAAAAGTCAAAAGTCTGCGTTAATGGTGTTAACTAGTGGCTGCCTGTTGGCTCACATTTTCAGCCGGCTCCTGCTTCCTTTCTGCCTTCGACGACTCCTCCGGCTGGGCTTCCTTCTCAGGATCTGCTGGCAATTGAATATTAACCGCCGCCAGGGCTTCACGGATCCAAGCCGGAATAGGATCGGACTTAAAATGTCTCTTCATAAAATCCCTGACAAATTGTGGGAACTCATCCTTCTGGATTGCCTCCCGCATGCTCCTCATCAAGCGCAGTTGATAGGCGACATTGTGGATGCTTAACAAGGAGCAGGAAACACTTTCGTTGGTGGCAATGTGATGTAGATACGAGCGTGTATACCGCTTGCAGGTGCTGCACTCGCAGTCCTTGTCAATGGGTTCCATGTCCATTTTATACTTGGGCTGCTTGAGGTTCAGTTGTCCACTGTCAACCAATGCACAGCCAAAGCGAGCTGTTCGCGTGGGGAAAACACAGTCAAACATATCGATCCCAAGGGCTACACACACCACCAAGTCCGCTGCGAATCCGACGCCCATTAGGTACCGGGGTTTATCCCTCGGGAGGTAACCGGTGCACACATCCACCATCCGCCAGAAATCGTGCTTGCTCTCGCCGCCACTTAATCCGCCAACAGCAAAGCCGCGCACCTGGCGCTCCATCAAAGCGGACACGCAACGCTGCCGAAGGGGCACTTCCAATCCGCCCTGCACAATGGGGAACAGCGACTGGTCGTCATCCCGAGCATGCGCTTCGATGCACCGATCCACCCAGCGTATGGTGCGTTCCATTGCTTCCTCCACCCTAGGACCTGTCGTTGTTGTCTTGACCACGTCATCCAGCTGCATCATAATGTCGGCGCCAATCGCATTTTGGATTTGAATGGAATGCTCTGGCGTTAGCATGCACTGGCTGTTGTCAAAGGGCGAACGGAAGTTGACACCGTGCTCATCGATCTCAGCTAGCTGCAGCAGGGAGACCATCTGGAAGCCACCAGAGTCTGTTAAAATAGCCCTCGGCCAGCCCATGAATTTGTGAAGACCGCCGGCCAGCTTTAACGTCTCAATTCCAGGACGCAATCCCAAATGGTAAGTGTTGCCCAGCAGAATTTGGCAGTTTAGCTCGATCAACTGATCTGGCAGGATGCCCTTCAGTGTTCCCTGAGTACCCACGGGCATGAACACCGGAGTGTTTACCTCACTGTGCCTGCGGAGTGAAATTGGTTGGAGCATTAGTCTGTTTTCTTTCGGCAGTTAAGATAACTCACCTGAGGGTCATCAGACCCGCTCTGGCCTTGGTGGTGGAGCATTCCGCAACGACCTTATAGGTCAGCGGGGGAATACTTCTAGGGCTCATTAAATGTCGGTAAATATCTAAAGAAATGTTTGCAAATCAAATAAAACACGAATGTTTACGCTTAATAAGCCGGCGCACGTTTTTTAATCTAAATTGGTGTGACTGCCTTTGGATGAATCTAATATACCGAAACTGGCAATATACTTCCCGCCAAACAAAAAGTACTGAAATTCTGAAAAACAATACATTTAATATTTTAAATAATATTTTTATAATAGGAAACCGAATTTATACTCGAAAGTGGATTGAAATTCATTTGGTGGCCGTAGAAGCTAAACAATAGATTTTTAAACCCTTGCAGGGTATTATTATTTCAGTCAGAAGTTTGCAACCAAGTATATATATTCGTGATCAGGATCAACAGCAGTCGATCTGGCCATGTCTGTATATCCGATTATATAATTTTTTTTTAACGTAACGAATACGAAAAATAAAGCTTGCAGTTAACCTAAATGAAATATCAAAGTAATTGTAAATATCAACATTTAATTTGCTAGATTAATTACATTTAATTGAGCCACCCAATATTCAATAACTATTTACATTTATCTACTTCAGTACAGATGAAATGATCACCACAAGATGAGGATGTTAGGCTGAGCTAAAAAACAATTAACTAATTCTTTCGAGACCTAGGGGGAATGGGAATAAACACGGCTTAGAGAACGCTCAAGCGTTATCATAGCGATGCTTCATCATCTTCTTGATGTAGCTTTTGTAGTCGGTACCGGGAAACATTTGTCCTCCAGATTTGTTTCCTAGGCCCACATTGTTTGTTCGTCCTTCAGCCTAGGAATATAAAATAACTCTTAAAACCATTTAAATTCCCCATTGGTATATTATTTGTTTACCTCTATGATCTGAGTGCGACCCTGATTCTTTCTGCCCAAGCCCTGGCCCTCTGACCAGCCCATCTTTTGCATGAGGCGA
Organism: Drosophila mayri; assembly: GCA_008042485.1. Lineage (NCBI taxonomy): Eukaryota > Metazoa > Arthropoda > Insecta > Diptera > Drosophilidae > Drosophila > Drosophila mayri. The sequence goes on along the minus strand of VNJN01003431.1, from coordinate 2,121 downwards.
TTACCCACATTGCTGGAATCAATGGGCATGGCGGGGGCTGGCCCAGGGTTATTCTTCTGCCTATCCTGCAGCGTATTCATGTCATGTTCAAAGAGCTCCCTGGACCGAATCGGGGGAGGTGGATCACACTCCCCGTACTTCAGTCTGCGCTCTTTGGCCCGGTCCCGATAACTACATAATGATAACCATTATTTATAATGCTAGTTCAATACACAAAAAGATACTTGCGACAATCCCACTTCGAGGCTAGGTTCTGCTGAATTTTGTTTTAGTTTAGCCCAGTTTTCCTTGTGCAAAGTGGATATCTTCAAGTGCTTCTGCAGTATGTCCAACGATTGGAAGGCACGCTTGCAAAGTTGACAGGTTAGTTTTTGGAAGTCAACGAAGTCCGCTTCGTCGAGAGCTGCCTTTTGGGAAGCAGCAGTGGCTCCGACTCCGAGTAAGGGCCCAGCTGACTCCTCCTCAGAGTCTTCGGATGTTCCACCGATGGCATTGGCCAGTTTACTAAGCATCGGTACATTCAACTGTGGCATAAGGTCTGCGGGTTTAGCCACACGCTCCTTTTTCTCGAGGATCGAGAATCCCACGTCAGCATAGCCTCCTTGCGAAGCCCGGGAAGTGCTGGGGACTTCATTCTCCTGTAATTTTGGCTGCGGCGTGGTCACCGCATTGTAGTCCTTCTTCTGATTCAGTTGTTTGGCCCATTTTTCCATGTCCTTAACTATCTTCTTGGCCACCTTGACCTTATCCTGCTTGTTGGCGCCGCCCTCCTTTTCCTTCTCCTTTGCCTTTCTGGCCTCCTCCTCTTTTTGCTCGGCGTCAGCGAGGACTTCCTGTAAAGCTGCCTGCGTGGAAGCTGGGGTAGCCAGCACATAGGTGCTTCTCTTCTGATCCCAATACAGATACGCCCCTGTTTCGTCGTTGTAGTAGTATTGTGAGTGAGCATCGTAGTAGAGGCCTGTAGTTCGGTCGTAGTAGTAGCCCGAGGTCTCGTCATACTGATACTGCGATACATCAGGAGTGGCTGCAGAAAGAGGAGATTGTTAAGGAATACGGAATTCATGATAGTGTTTCCATTTACGGTAAGTCTTTCCATCGTTTCCCCTTGGTGCCTTCAAGCCTTTGGTAGTAAACGAGGCTTTTGCCCCAGCAATTGTCATTGCTGTTATGCTGAGCGGGGCCTGCATAGTATGCTTCTTCTGCTGACGCTGTATGGCTGAGAGCGCCACAGCAGCTCCCGAGTTGGCCTCAGTCAGATTCGGATTAACGCACTGCTTGCTTATCTCCTGCGTGTAATAATCCGTGTAGTATTGGAAGTAATAGGCATGCTCGACTGAATTCGAGGCATAGACAGAGGCACTATAGGCGGCTAGACGTGGGACATCTGCCAGGGTGTAGTTTCCATTGAGTGCCGAGGCCGACATAGCCGTAATGCCGCCACTAGGTTTAGAGGAACTTGAATCCGGCGTTGAAAATATTCTACGAGTCTCGGGATCCTTGCAATAGGAAACTAGCACTGAGAAGAGCGATAATTTAAAATGAATTAGAAATGGAAAATTGCAGTCTAAAAACTAACCTGTTCTACCATCCAGCGAGAGCGGTGGGTTCAAAGCCATCAACGCGTTGTACAGATTCATCGACTCTAGAAGAGTGTCGAAATTGAGATAGCAAATGCCCCGCGACGCCTGAGTCAAGGTGTCCCGACTGATCTGCACCTTGCTGACGGTTTTCGCCTGGTCGGAGGACAAGAGCTCCTGGAGGGCAGTGAGTACGCCCTCCTCGTTTGTCAGAGCGTCCAGGTTTCGCAGCATGATCTCTGCATTGGGAAAGCGTGGCAGGTTAGTGGTGACTTATTTATGTAGAATATTGGCTGGGAGAACTGCATATTGAAAGAGATTGCTCATTGTGGATATACTTTTTGTGAGGATGCTGCTGATTTCGTCGATCCCCTCGCCGTCACAAGGTATTGCGGTCTCGCTCTCCGCCCGCGAGGAGCTACATATGAAGCACTGGACGCGACGCTTAAAGTTGCTGACACCACACTGAAGAAATAAGAATAATAATCGTTAATAGAAGTACTACGAGTGCAAAAAATCAAAAAACTTTAATCAAATATTTAAC
>VNJN01003430.1:0-111504 GCA_008042485.1 Drosophila mayri | reverse complement strand
TTAATTGCCTTTAAACCAAAGGCAAAAAATATTTCAAAAAATTCTTAATTTCTAAGTAAATTAAATAAATCCTTAAACCCCCCCCTTTTGGCTGGTCATAATAATAGGTGTGCTAAGAGAAATGTTTAAATAAAATGCACATTTCCCTCTTTTTTGTCTTGTTTTATGTTAAACAAAGTGTCTGGCAGCTAATAGAAGGTATATCCGCCATTTTTGGCAGGACTTTCTCCTTCTGTCTTGGCCTGAAGGACATTAACTGGCGACAAGTTCCAATTGGAATGCCATACCATGTCCTTTGGACAATATCCCTTTTTTTGGCCAGAACGTCTTTCCTATCTCTCCTTGACGTTCACCCCCATAGATTTTGGACAGGATTGAGGTCCTGTGATTGACTTGGCGAGTCAATAACAGCCATATTTTGCTCTCGGAACTAGTCCTTTACTAGTTGAGAGGCGTGTTTTGGGTCGTTATCCTGCTGGAACTTCCATAAAAGTGGCATATTATCCTCGGCATATGATAGCAGCACCGTCTCCAATAGATCTTTGTAGACGAATGTGTCTGTTAATCATCTTATTGATGAGTCAAACGGACACCATAGCATGAAAAGCAGCTCCCATATCAGCAGGCTTCCACCTCCATGTTCCACAGCTTTATATAAGGTCCTGGGATCAAATTCTTTGCCTCTAGGACAACGAACGTTCCTTTTAGCAACAGCAAAGGGAAAGTTTAGTTAAAAATTGAAAAAAAAACACACCTATTATTTTGTCCATGAGTGTATATATATAGTATAAACCCCGATTCCCCACCACACAGAGAACCCCTTTCGTTCGCACTTAATGCCAAAGTAAACGCAATGGCGGCAGAAAGTTGTGCAACAACTTTTACGAGCGGAGGACCCCCAAAAGTCTTTCCGCGAAATATTCTCCTCTTCACTATTTGTATGTGTGTTACGGGTTTAAATATGGATAGCTTAATGTATCAAAAGTAATATTTTTCAAAATGTTAACTATACAAAAAACTATATAAAATATAATACAATTAATTTTATTTAGATATCAATTTAAAGCCCAGAGACATAACGAAAAATATTGAAAATTTTCAGTTGTAATATCCATAAAAATAAATACATTTCGCCTTTAAACCATAATATTTTTGTAATAATTTTTATGAAATTAAAACACATAATTTGCATGAATTTAAAACACATGATTAATGCATTTTTCATCAAAACATCGATTATATATTAACAATTAACTAAACTAAACTAAAAACTAATAATAAAAATTACTAATAGGGATAAAATTCTCAAAAGAAATATTAAAAAACTATTGAAAAATACTTAAACTTAGCAATTCAAATATCAACAAAATATAGTAAAATTTTCAAACATATTAAACATAGTTTACAGTTGATATTTAATTGATTTGTAATCTTTTTTATGAAAAATGTAGTTTAAAACCGATATTTAATTCATAAATTTTATTTACAAATAATTATCAAACAAATATTTTAGGAATATGAATAGTTTGCATATATTGCATACATATTTTCAATGTTTCTAAACCATCGTTACCTCAAGGACCATCACCACTGCAGTTTTTTGTGCAACTTTAGTGCCAAGAGCTGAGCAAAGTTTGCGCTGCTTTGCCGAAGAGCTTCGCTTCAATTGAACGCTGTTGAAATTCCTTAAGGGGAATCCTTTGCAGAACCCAAATAGAAAAAATAGCAAGGGCAGAAAAAAACGGAGATGGGGGAGAGGATATAAGTGTGGCTGGTGGTCCTTCCACTCGTAATTGCAAAGGACTTGCAGCAGACAAATTAAGTTCGCACGCAGAAAGTAAAAGTAGGAGCACCAAGGACTACAGACAGTCGGATGAAAGAGGGTGAACATTGTGGGAAATGTATTGAAATTTTAATGAAGTAACATTAAGGGAAATTCTATATTTAGTAAGGAATAGATACCTTTAGTTAGTTATTTATTTACTTATATAATTAGTAAGCAATTGGGGAGTAAAGAGGATTTTTTACATATATTAAATGATCATAATTAACTTTTGGATAACAAAAAGAATATATTTTGTATGAAAATAAATTGTAGTTATAAAATAATAACTCAAAAAATATTATGTAAATATTTATGTCACAAAAATTATATTTGTGAAAATAACCAGCTGCTAAAAATAAATAAATATATAAGGATAGTATTCAAAAAAATATGTTAAGTAAATATTTAAGGAAAACGAGAAGCTCTTCTTGATCATTTAAATTAGAAATAATGAGTATGAAGTCTCTTGTGCTCTATTTAATTCATATTAAATATTTATTTCTTGTATTTAATATTCAATTAAAATATATACAAAATTATATATTCAATATATTATTTATTCAACATTCCAGATGTATGCCATAACGCGTCAGGCGAATCTACTGAGCCGCCTGGGCGATCTGGAGTGTCTAATCCTGCTGGTGTCCTGCATTTGCCATGACCTGGATCATCCCGGCTATAACAATATATATCAGATTAATGCACGCACTGAGTTGGCACTCAGGTAAATTTGACTTATTTTCAGAGAGTTTTTTTGTATTGAAAATATTTTTTTTTTAAATTTACAGATACAATGACATCTCGCCGCTGGAGAACCATCACTGTTCGATAGCCTTCCGCCTGCTGGAGCATCCCGAATGCAATATATTCAAGAACTTTAGCCGCGACACCTTCAAGTGAGTTCCATTTTCATTATTTATTTAGTATGAGAAATTATTACAAGCTATATGCTGCATGGAGACCCTGGCACTAGCCCCGATTTAAGCTTTCCGTAGTATATATATATATATATGTGTGTGTATATATTTCTCGGGGATTTTAGTGGGTCGTGGTGGGGGCGGTGGGTGGCTCGTCCTGGCTCAATTAATTGCCAATTGCCGGGCTTGGCCACTTTATGCACGGCACGTACAAAATGGCGTTGCATTAAACGCTCGCCCCATTGCCGTGGTAATTAACAGCTATAGCTACCAGCTGCAACACCCACCTTGCACCACCCACAGTGCACATTTCCCACCCACCCACTTGACCCAGTCCCCAAAAACAAAACAAAAGGAGGGGGCGAAAAAGAAAACTGCAATCCTTGCCAAGGCACGACTGTGAAATCTATTGATTTGCTATTGAAAAAGGGAAATTTCCAGGCATTAATGAGGAAAAGTGGGGAGACAGGGTAAATACCTCACAATTTGTAGATCAAAATCTGACATATTTTTCCGATTAACAATAATTTTTGATTTTCTAAACTTAGAAAAAAAACACAATTATAGAAACACAATTATAGTTCTGATATGTATATATATCTCAAAAAGCATAGACTCCTTTCTGGAAATATCCCTTCGAGGGTAATCCCCCCGCATAAGTAGAAAAGTTGAAACAGAAAAAGCGAGTTGAACCTTGAAGCTGGTACGAATGTCTTGGATGTTGCTCTTGTTTTCTTCTTATGCTTTTCTTTGGGGGTTTTTCTCCGGGTTTCCTTCGGTTTTTCCCGCTGCTTTCCACTATGCTCTGACTGCCAGCGGTTCCGGTTGCGAATGAAGATTAAGCTGTAATTGGCCAGGACACGACATAATCCCGGGCGTTTCAGCTCGCTTACAGGAAAGGAAGGACCTTTTGGCCTTACCTTTACCTTTGTTCGAGTGCAATTGAATGCCATCGAATAATTACCACTGAACAATCGATTTTACAAGTAATTAAATTAAATCGAAACCGATTTACTAGCTACTTAATTGGGCAAGAGGAGAGAATATTTATAAACAAACAAAGACTCGTGGAAAGGGTATTAAAATAAATGAAATTATTTTTAACGGTTTCTTATTATTAAAATATAAAAATAAGTATTTAACTAATTAAAATCTATTTAATTTAAATTAAATCTTGAAGAAATTCGTTTTCTAAAATAAATCTTGAACTATTTCTAGGAACAATCTCCAAAAATAGCACACTAAGACCCATTTTATTTAAGCCTTAATTTAATTACAAAAAAAAAACAAAAACAATCTAAAAACCTTTAATAAATCTAATTAAATTAGCAAACAAGTTTTTAGTTTTTTGTTTTATCTTTCGCCACAGATTACGCGTTTATATAATAAAGCTATTTGATGGCTTAGCGAAGCTTTTTCCGCGCTTAACTGACCCCCAACTCCATGCGCATTTTAAACCCCGCTTTTTCCGCCTTTTCCGAGGTTTTCCTGTCTTTCTCTTTTTTTCCCGCACACTCATTGCATGCATTTTATATTGGAAAATATTCCGCAAACACTAATTAAGTGGATTAGCCGGCGAAATGCTTTTGCCCATCCTGCAGCCACGACTTTGACTTGGCCAAAGGGGGGAAAATGGAAAATGGAGACCGGGTGGCGGGGCTGTGATGAACATCACAAGGAACGCAATCAGTGGAGGAGCAGTATTTTCCACCCATTTTCCCCACAACACTGTCATTTTCCTTGGCAAGTTTGCGTGCATAAACTATTGGGATACTTTTGGGAGTTTTTGATGGCAAAACTTGTCGGCATATGCCAGGCATCATCATCAACGGAGTCCGGGGGGGTTATAGGAAAATCCTCGGGAAAATGTTAAGGAAAATGCTTAGGAAAATAGCTAAGGGAAAATGAAAGGAAGGAGAGGACAGAGAGAGAGAGGGAAATGCCAGTGCCAACAATCTGCAGACAGTTGTCATTGCGATTATTAAGCATTATGTTTATGTTGACTGCAGGCAGGCATTTTGGCATTTTGCAAATATCCCATTGTCTTGTGTAATTATTTCCAAAACGAAATAAGCAAATATTATTACATCATTTGACTGACTAATGCCTAGAGTAATGCCCCCCAAAACCCAGTTATTATGTCTTAGTTAATATGCTTTAGGGAAATTCTACAGGAAAATGCCATTGAAGAACAATTAAAGTTTAGGGAAATGTTAAGTTTTTTCATAAAAAAGTTTTATAATTATTAAGCATTGACTTAAACTAATTTATTTATCACCTAATTAACAAAATATAAAAATATAATTAATATAAAAATAAATATTTTGTAATATATTTTCATTTTTACTGAAGCTCAAAACAAACACTAAAACACTTGGCATTTTCCGCCTCCTGACTGGACACCTGCCCTTCAACCCACACGCCTTTTCCCTCCCTCTCACACAGAGATTTTTCCACCCTATTTCCCTTCAACTATTTTTTATTCATTTTTTGTGTTGTGTTTTTTTTTTGTGCCTGTCCCCTTTTTTTATTCTTTTTGTTGCATACTTTTTGGGGGCAAACTCTTCAATATTTCGGCTTTATTTGATCTATCTGTGTATGTATGTGTGTGTTGCATGTAGGATGTGTGGGGTCTGGGGTGTGGAGTGGCCGTGGGGCAGGGGGCGTGGCCATAACAAACAACAAGGCCCGTTACGCGTGGTTGCATTTTATTTGATTGCGGCCAACCGCCAATTTCAGGACAAACCAAAGCAAATATGCTGCACTTCTGGCTGCATTTTTCCAAAGAAAAGTACAACAAAAAAACAAATACACAACAAATAAGAACAACAAAAAATAAAAACAAAAATAGGACCAAAAAATGCCTACAATAAATAATAAGAACAGCAACAAATAAGAACAAATGTTAAATGAATCACAAAATAAATTATGTTATTAGAAAAATAATAAAAATGACAAGATTAGGTCATTTTTTTGGCTAAGTTATAAACTGTCAAGTTTTAATTTATTAAACAAAAAATTGATTAAAAAAGTATTATCATTTTCTGCATTCCTGAAATCAAATATTTAATTCAAAAAATTTTAAATAGTATTAGAATTTATTCTAAATTACTTTAAAGTTCATAAAACTCCCGGGAAACCTTGCAAAAATTTCCAAAATTTTAAATATATTTGTTACAAATTATAAATAAAAGAATTATTGGAAATATTTAGCGGGATCACCAAATGCTACACTTCTCGGCGGGATTCATGCGACTGCCGGCCTTGCATTGGAAGGCGTCAACAAACTCCGGCATATTGCCCAGGACATTGTTGACCCTCTCCGCATGTCCTGCGTGCTGCTGCTGCGAAGTCTTCGTTCCTGTAGCCGCCACCCCGCACCAGTTCTGGGCAAAGGCCACAAAGAAGCTCCTCAGATCCTCCTGGCCGCCAGCCGAGCGATTCCCCCTCTTGGCCAGGTGCGTGTCCAGGGCCAGACGGAGACCCTCACTATCCGCTATATTCTCATTCACCGTTAGCGTGGCATTGCTGTAACGATCGCCCAGGAAGCATATGGCCCTCAGGCCAAACCTGATGATGGCTCTGGCCGGCCACTGACCATTGGCCAGCTGGCCAGAGGCATCGTAGTTAATGCCATCATAGTCAAACGCATGCACCATCTCGTGGGCCATAATATAGCCAAGTCCGGCCGAGAAACGGGCTTGGGCATCCTGCTCCTTGTTGCACTGCTGCTGCTGGAGCAGGGAGGTGGCCATCAAGCCCAGCGGCAACTCAATGCGATTCAGTTTGAGGCGATAGTAGGCATTCACGGCCAGGGGATCCGCGGGAGCAGCGGCCACTGGCTCCCCAAAGATCTGCCGGAACTCGAGGCGTGCCTGGTTGAGGGACAGCTGCATGAGGGTATCGTCCCAGGTAGATGGTCCAGATCCTGCTTCTGAACCCACTGCAGATCCAGCTGCTGCTGGCTCCTGCAATCTGGGCGTGATTAGCCGCATGGCTCTTAGCTTCTCCCTGGCCAATTGCCGGGTATTTTCATCATTCTCGAACACCTCTGTGACATTGAGAGCCGCCTCAAACTGTTGCTTGAGATCCCGGAAGAGCAAGGCCAACCGCTGGACAGCTGTGTCATATTCCTCTCTGTAATGTTCACCCAAAACCAGCTGCATTTGCAGAAGTCCCAGGGCAGCGGGCATCAGGCGACGCAGCTGGTCGAGACAATGATCCCGGCGGGAGTTCAAATTCTCATCGTCATGCATCCTCACCTCAAAGTGTGCTGGCAGCTGGAGCAGCAGCCAGGTGGAGAGTGTGAAAGGATCCAACTGCTGGTGATTCCCACCTACAATCCGCTGCAAGCCATGCAAATAATCCATATCCGCCACAATTAGCAGGGTTGAGGGATCCCAGTCCAGGCCCTCGAGCAGAATTTCAAAATAACGCTTTAGCTGAAGCTGCGGCAGCTGTTGATCCAATTCCCTCAAAGCCTGGGGCTCTCGCAGCACCAGTGTTTGCCCAACATCCCTGGGTAATAGCTGACGCAGACTCTCCTCAAATTCCACCAGACGTTTGGCCCGGACGGCGGCTTGTCGCACTCGCAAACCCAGCTCAATAAGCAGGATCTTGAGATAGCGTTCGTACAGAAACTCGCTCATGGCGTCTTCTCCCAGGAGATCAAAGCGTGGCGGCAGCAGGTAGAAAATTCTCTCTTCCGCCGACTGCCAGTTGTCCTGGACAAGCAGTCGCCATAATCCCTGGGCACCATACTGTCGCAGGGCAGCATTGCCCAAGACCCAGTCAAAGGAGGAAGACGATGTCGTTGTCAAGTTCTTTTCCAGCAATGGAAAGCTGGCGCCACTCCGTGCCATGGCCTCTGTGTACGACCTCAGCGTTTGACCGGCAAAAAAGCAGCTTTTATAGTAGTTTCCCAACGGTGAGGTGTCCACATTCTCAAAGTGGTGGATCAGCTTTAACTTCAGATTGGCACTCCACTTGGATTGCATGTCGTGGGCCCCCAGATTCCGTTGAAAAACATTCGCATACCAATTGCCGCAGGCATGCTGATAGAAGTCCTCGCACGGCGACTCCTCTGCGTCCATGTCATGCTCCTGCAGCTGCTGGCAGTCCTGGGAATGAACCGGAATCATCCATAAGGCCAGCAGGAGTATCAGGATAATCCCAATTGTGATCGTTGCGCTACGGAGCCCCATAGCGTCAGCACCGCTTTTTGTTTACTGATTTGCTCTCTCAACCGTCCCAAGTACCAAGTCCTAATCCGCATCCACGTCCGGGCTTCGGAGCGATGCTGATAAGCTGTCCACGATAACCGTGCCTGACATTCAGCGAGGCCCCAAAGTGCCCAGTGGGGTTTTTTTTAGCGAGAGTTGGTTTAAAAATTTCTTATTTATTACAACAAAAAACAAATAACTTCATTTTCTTGGGGAATATCTCTAAAAAAGCTAAAACCAAGGCTAGGAATTTAACCTTTCTCATTTTTCAGCTTATGGCCAAACATAACTTTTTCCAGATTACAACAAAAATTAAAGTCTATCATTAAGGGTATTTCTTTTTTAAATAAATAATTATAAAGCCTTCAAAACAGCAATAAAAATTTAAGAAAAAGTGTGTTCAGCTCTGAATATGAAGCACATTTTTAAAACTATTGCAAATCCTAAAGAAGAATAATAAATAAATAATAATAAATATGCCCAGCTCTCAATCAAAATCCCATTTGAATAATGCAGCTAAATTATTGAACCTTAAATAATAAATAAATTGAACAGCCACGCATTATTCAGAATTTCAAACCAGAAGTAAAGCCTATAAGGTAATCAGCTTTCTATATAAATTAATGTCTTTAAATCTTAATGCAAACTTTAATTTCCACTCAATGAAATGAAATGAAATAAAAATCGAGAAACGTGCTGGCTGCTGCCTGAGAGCTCGTCGCAAGGCCAAATCGTTAAGATGAAACCCGAGATAGGAGCCCCCCACAGATTCCTGCCAAGTCGCTGGGGCGGATTTGGTGGTGTTCACCGTTAAATCACAGAGCCCACGCGTAATCAATTAATCATCTCACACTTGCTGTCTCTCTCTCTTCTACTCTATCCCTCTCTTTCTATCGTTCACTAACAGTGCCAGGGAAAACCAAATTAGCTGGCCACCTTAATGATTTGCCCTTCACACAGATAAAGACAGTGCACTAAAAAAAAAAAGCTAGATTTGTATTCAAATTTAAATATTACCGAAATTTTAATGTTAATAATAAAGTAAAGTAAATTAAATTTAAATTTATCAAACTTAATGATTATATAATATATTTTTAACTGAAAAATGTAAACAACATAAATTTTCAATTTACTTTCTTTCCAATTTTTCACTTTATTTTCTCATATGTATAATTTTTAATTGTTTAATTACCTAGCTTTTCTCGCCGTGCTGTGGCATTGTAGCTCCTGAGCAGAAAGCGCGCTGCGATTGCCTTTTTAATAAAGTTGAGAGTCAAGTTTACACAGGAGATACAAAATCACAACGCTGTGGAGGAGGAGGCTGCCAGCTTATCGCTTCTTTGTGATTAGCTTTTCAATTGATTAAAGTTCGATTATGCCCGGGGAAATCAAAGAGGGCCCTAAGGTCTTTTAGTTTTATTAATTCAATGAGCCGAACAAAATCAAAGATTCTTTAGCTAATTTCTAAGGAAATTTTAAGCCAAGCTATAAAGGTAATAGACCTAAGAAGGAATTTACTTTGTTGGTAATTTGGATTTAATTTTCTTGAATTTATTTTTCCCCCCACAAAACTCAAGCAGCCTGGGCTTGAGGTTTTCCCCTCATTTAGTTATTTGGTTTAATCTCAAAGTCCCATTGCAATTACGAGGCTAAAATGCATTTACAAATTGTGCAGCGTGAAGGGGGGGAGGAAAAACCCTGGTTTTCTCACAAGTTTTCCTCTCATCTCCTAATTGCGAATTTCTCAATTTGTTTATAAGTAAACTATCAATATATAAACATATGTATAAACATATTTTGTTTGCTCAAGTTTGGACCTAGCTCGGTTCGAGGCGGAAACCAAATGGAGATATAAAAATTTAATTAAAATTCAAACAAACACAAGAACTGAAACTGAAACTGAAACTGAGAAAGGATGCTGTGCTTGGTCCTGGCAAAGGATGTGTAGGATGTGTAGGCGGTAAATTTGAAACCAGCTGCTGATGCTGCTGCTGTTGCTTCACTTGAACCAAAAATAAATCATCAAAGCACGCAAGGCAAAGCAAAAAGGCGGGGAAAAGTGGAAAATGCAGTGAGGGAAATTAACATGAGTGTTTAGCATTTTTTAATGGTTTCTATTTATCTATTATCTTATATTTTATATGTATTGTTTTATGGAGGAAATGGAATTATATTGTTTAATTTGTTATGATAAATATTTTAATCAGTCTTTTGTCATATTAAATAAAACTACCTACAAATGTTTTAAAATTATATTTTTATATAACAAATTTCATGTTAAATAAATTTTCAAATGGGTTTCAATATTTAATATTTGTTAAGTAAATATTTTAATAATTTTTAATGCCGTGTTATTTGTTAAAAAAATATTTAAAGCTTTTATAAAAACACGTTTCTTGTTAGATAAACATTTGCAAAGCTTTAAACATTATATTTTCGGTTAAATAAAAACAGGTTTTTATATTATATTTTTAGTTTATCAAGGCTTGAAAAATATTCAGGGCTAGAAAAGTATTTAAATCAATTTGAAAATAATATTTATTATTAAAAAAATGTTTAAACATATAATAAAATGGCCTTTTATATTTAATTTCGCATTAGATAAATATTTTAATCAATTTTTGGCAACACTTTTGGATAAATAAATATTTAATTTAATTTCAATATAATATTTCTTGTTGCATAAACCTGTATAAACAGGTTTAAATATTACATTTCCCGTTAGGTAAATATTTATATACATTTTCCTGTTAGGTAATTATTTAAAAAGCTTTTTTATTTTTAAAAAATTCCCATTAGCCTTAGTTTTCATCACATTTTCCTTATTATTTCCAATTTACTGCTTATAATTGTTACATGAAATTTTCTGTGAGTGTCAAGGATAAGTGGTGAAGGATCTGCTGGCGGCAGATTTGGCACTCGACGCTTTTGCAAATTAGTTTCGAGTTGAGTTTTTGGGGGTTTGGGGGGGAGCTCGCCAGAGCTCAACGCTTGGCGCTCGGCGCATTTCATGCAATTATTTAGTCATAATTAGCGCATAATAGTTGCCGTTTTTCGTCGGCACAAAACTTTGCTCATCTGCCAGTCCTCGGCATTTTCCGCCCTCCCGCCCCTCCCCCCACTTGCTTCACAATTCATCATCATCATCAGCATCAGTCCTGTGGCAGGGATAATGCCGGCAAAAGATAATCACTGCAGTTGCCACATTAATTGGAGTGAATTTTTGAAGCCAACGAAAGCTGACAGCAGCAGCAGGATTCATATTTCTTTGGCTTTTCCACAGAAGTAATAAAACGAATCAAACACAAGGGAATCCTTTTGCATTTCTTGTCGCTGCCAATCAATTTCCAACTAAATCCCTTCTCTGTGTTTATTAATTAAATCCCAACTCAAGCCACCAACAGGTATTAATTTATCGAAAGCCATCACAAGGTGCTGCGCATTGCACTCACTTTCTAGGATGCGGATATGAAGAGGCTAAGGGGATTATAGTCACGAGTGGAATTAGTGGCATTCCAACCCACATTCATTACAGCAGCAACCAAGCAAATAATATTACATTCTTCGCTTAGACCACAAGGCCAGCGAATATTAATTATGTTGCGTATACGTAATATTGATGAGCATACATTTACTTGGTGGAATATTCTGAGCGGATATTAATTTTCTTTGAAAATGGTATTTCTAGTTAATTACACTACATATTTATATACCAAAAAATTACATTACATTAGATTTGTAAATATCACGGATACCTTAGATATTTTTAATTGTTAAGGAATATAAAATAAGATATTCCTAATATTTAATTGTTTTATTTAAGCTTTTTACTGATTGTTAAAATCTAAAAATTCCATTCAATGCTGATTATTAAAAAAGTAAAGTCAAACTTTACATATATACTAATATTAAATATTATATATACATATATGTATAGGTTTTACAATTTTAAATGGCAAATTGAAAAATTAAAAATCATATTTTGGCCAAAAATACACCAATTTTAAATCGGAAAGTATTGACATATTTGTTTGGGTTTGGTTAGCCATATTCCGTATATTCCATATTCCATATTTGTTCCATATTACGTATACGTAATGGTTTTCTGTATGTTTTGGCAATATAAATATAAAAGTAACAAGTATGAGTATAAGCCATTACGTATACATAATGTTCAATAATTTTAATATTACATATACGTATAAATAAGTATATAAAAATATATATAATATATAATATTAAATTACGTATACATACATAATTTTTAACAATTTTAATATTACGTATACGTAATGGTTTTATTTATACGTAATTTTCCATAATTTGAATATTAAGTATATTAATTTTCAATATTTTAAATCTTACGTATACGTAATTTTTAATAATTTAAATATTACGTATACGTAATACCGTATACATAATTTGTAGCATTTGTAATATTACGTATACGTAAAGGTTTTTTGTATTATATGGCAATATAAATTGGAAAGTAACAAATATGAATATAAATAGCATAAAAATTAATTAATTGATAAGGAATTTCAGGAAATATATGACAATACGTATACGTAATTTTTAATTATGTAAATTTTACGTATACGTAATTTTCAATAATTTAAATATTACGTACACGTAAATTCGTATTTATTTTGTTACTTCGAAAAAAATACAAAAAAAATTTAAGAAAAGTGCCTATTTATGTTTTGGTTAGTTTAGAAGGCAGACAATCAAGGTAAACCCGTTAGGCTGTCAGAAATGATTTAGTTATTGATGAAGATGCAATTTTCCATTCAATTTTCAGTGGAATTCTATTCAAAGGGGAGGAAAAAAGCTGGCGTTAATACGACGTCCGATGTGTGTCTCGAATGGGAAAATAATAATAATAATAATATAAATATATATACACCTTTATATAGATTCTCTGGCTGTTGAAAAGTAAAGTGTGCAAGTTGCAAGAGGTGCTGAGTTTTCCCACCATCGGCCCCCATGTCAATGCAGCTTGACATGAAAAATTCAATTCAATTTCCAGCTGGCACGCATTTTTTTCTACCTCGCCTCACCTGGACGCTTCCCGTCGTTTTCCCGTAGCTTTTCCGCACGCTTTTCCGACACTCGCTTGTCTTGGGCTGCCTCAATTTCAAATAAAGCGAAATGCAATTTGATATTTTACGCGCTGCATTTGTCAGTCTCCCGGCCATTTTTCCGGGAAAAGCACTTCATTGGCCTTGTTTTTCCGCCGTAAACACTTTTCAGTGCTCACATGAGAAACATGCTTATCTGTTTGTTGTTGTTGTTTTTCCTTTGGCTTCCTTGTTTTCCCTTTTTTGGACTCCGCTGAAAGCTAACCAATTTTTGCAACAAAAAAAAAAAAAAACTGGTCTGACTTGAGGTCTAAAATTGTAACAGCATTTAGGAAAATCTTACAAAAAATATTATAGATGTGTTAAAAAAAATCTAATTGTGAAAACTAGTTATAAATTTCTAAATTATTTATTTCTTATTTAATTTATTTTTTTTAGCACCATTCGCGAGGGCATCATCCGTTGCATTCTGGCCACAGACATGGCCCGTCACAATGAGATCCTCACCCAGTTCATGGAGATAACGCCCGTCTTCGACTATAGCAACCGTGCCCACATCAATCTGGTAAGTTACAATGCAAATTTAAATTTAAAAGTAATGATTTATCAATTTCTAATTTACAAATCATTATTTGATCAACTTCCAATATGTGCTATTAATAGCCAAAAAAAAATCTCTTTATAATCCTTTTCTTTATAATCCCCAATCTTACCCTTATAAATATTTTTTTTACAGCTCTGCATGATCCTGATCAAGGTGGCAGACATTTCCAATGAGGCCCGACCCATGGATGTGGCCGAACCCTGGCTGGATCGCCTGCTCCAGGAGTTTTTCGCCCAAAGTGCTGCCGAAAAGTCAGAGGGCTTGCCAGTGACGCCATTCATGGATCCGGACAAGGTCAGCAAGCCGGGCTCACAGGTGCGATTCATTGGCCTGGTGCTACTGCCGCTGTTTGAGGCTTTGGGCGAACTAGTGCCCGAGCTGACGGACCTCATCATTATACCCGTGCGCATAGCTTTGGAGTATTACAGGTGGGCACGAAGGCCTAATTTTTTAATTATTTCAATTGAATTTTAAATTTTTAAATCCTTTTCTTTATCCCTCAGGCGCCTGAATGACGCCCAGACAAAGACCCGAAAATCTGTGGCGGACAGCAACACATCAGCGACTTCGGACAGCAACAGCGGCACCATTGACTCAAATGCCGCGATGGTCAGCACACCAGGCGGGGCCAGTGACAAGCTCAGCTTGGACAAGGCCCAAGGCAACTTGCAGGGCTCTGGCGGCGGCGGCGGCGGAGGAGGAGGAGGAGCAACTGGTTCAGGAGGAGGCGGCGGCACTGGAGGCAGCGCTGGAGGAGGAGGAGGCAGCAACACCGCTGGCAGTGTATCCCCACAAATGCCACGCTCAGGGTCTGGCATCAGCGTCAAATCACGCCGCAGTATCCCTTCACAAAAGTCCGCCTCGAGGACATCCGTGGATGAGCCGGGAGGCATGGCAGCGGAGCTTCATGATCTGCCCGAAGGCAGCGAAAGTGGCGATTCGGAGACGGCCACCGAAGTGGATGTAAGTTGGGTGGCAAGGGGGCTTATATATGCATTTTCAGAGAGAGCGAGATATAGAGAAAGACTTAGAGCAAAATTTAGAAAAGTATTTCGGAAGAGATTTAGATAAAGTTTTAGAGAGTTAAGTAGAGAGATTAATAAAGAAAGTTATAAGAGATGTTTAAATGGATTTAGAGGGAGTTTTAGAGAGAGACTTGGAGAAAGATTTAGGTTGAGACTTAGAGAAATATTTAGAGAGACATTTTAGAGAGTTTTAGGGAGATTTTTAGAGAGAGTTTCAGAGAGATTTGGAGAAAGATTTAGGCTGACTTAGAGAAAAATTTAGAGAAATTTTTAAGAACTGATTTCTAGAGAGTTTTAGTGAGAATTTTTTGAGAAATTTGGGGATAGATTTTGGCTGAGACTTAGAGAAAAATTTAGAGAGAGATTAAGAGAAACATTTAGAGGGAGATTCAGAGACATTTTTAGAGAAAAATTCATGGGAAACTTTAGAAACTGATTAGAAGAGCTATTAAGAGAGATATCGACAGCCATTTAGAGACAGTTGTAAAGATATAAAGACACATATAGCCAAAGTTCCCTAACTAATCCCTTTTCTTCTTCTCTGGTTAATACCAACTCCCCCTTTCGCCCCCACAGGTGGCCGAGAAGACTTCCAAATTCAAAGTGGACACCGAAGGCAGCAGCAATCGGAGCAAATCCTCGCATTCCACCTCCCGCAAATCCTCCCGCGAGAAGCGTCCCTCAATGATCGGCGAACTGTGCAGCAGCGGCGGTGGGCAACGAATTCGAAACTCCTATGGCAACATCCATGGCTATCACAGCAATCGGTGTCACTTTGGCAACAATCGGGCGGTCAGCCTGGATCAGTATAGCAGCGGTGGCAACAATCGAAGGCTCTCGGATGGATTGCCCCAGGTGATCTCCGACAGCAATGTGTTCTACGGACGCCACAATCGCAGCAGCGGCCTGGCAGAGACCACTTCCGGTGGCGGCTGTGTGGTTGTGGGCATTCCGCAGGATACCAATGCCAATACGAATGTGCCACCGGGCAGCTGTCAGCTGAAGGAGCTCCTGGCCCGCACCGAGGCTGGTGATTCCGAGAACGAAGAAGCTGCCCCAGCTGCTGTCCAGGATGCTCAGGATGGGGATAAAATAGCCAATAAGGCCATGAAGCCGATGTCAGCACCGGTGCTGGCCTCCTCATCCAATGGGAATATATCACCGCCCATGGTGGTGACCGAACAGATCCTGCCCAGCAATGGCAGCACACGCAGCAGTGCCAGCAGTGCTCGAGGGGGAGCAGGAGCAGGTGCTCCAGGTGGAGGTGCCTTGCCAGGACCCTCCTCCGGCAGCAGCTCCTCTTGGAAATCCCGACTACGCCAGTTCTCCGACTACTTTAGCTTCAGCTTTGACAAGGGCAATAAACGCTTTGGCAGCACACGAAGCAGTCCCTGCTCCGGCTCTGGCGGCTCCAGCTCCGGTCGGGCCAACAATAATGCCAATGGTCTGGCCGATGTGGTGGGTCAGGATCAAGGCAAATCCGGTGTGGTTATGTGCTGCAATGTGGTGCATGGTTCACCGGCAAAGACAGGCGGAGGAGGTGCAGCAGCACTAGAGATCTTGGCTACCCAGGGAGGAGGAGGAGGTGTAGGAGGAGGCGACTCATCCCATCAGCGTCATCGCGCCTATAGCCTGGATGTGCCCGGCATGATGCGTTATTCCTCCAGCGACAGCAGCCGCCATCCCAGCAGCAATACCCTGCAGAGTGGTGGTGGTGGAATCACAGCTGGTGAAGCCCCTGGCGTAACCTTGGTACCGCCCAGTCTCAGTGTGGAAATGGGACTGGCCAGTGGCTCATCCTCGGAGGCGGGACCAAAGATTTGACACAAGGGGAGCGCCAGGGATTTGGAGGAGCAGGTTCACAATGATAATCAGGATGAAGATGAAGACGATGAAATGGGTGTGGAGGATCGGGAGGAGCGACGCCAGCTGCAACAGCCGGCAGATGCCACATCCAGCTGCGAGGTGTCCTCCATGTCGATGACCGTTTGGTCGGCCATTGGCCAGCGTCTCAATGCACTTGTCTGCCATTGCTGCGAGCGTAAGCTACCCGAGCCGGAGAATGTCTAATGGAAAGTCTGGGAAAATCCTGGAAAATCTTAGGAGAAAATCTTGGATAATCATTCAAAAACCTGCTTCTTCCTTGTAGCGCAGTAAAATCAACAGTAAAATTACCTAAAAATTTAGTAAAATGCTATAGAAAAGCTACAGAAAAAGCCCCAAAAACGTCGTCAAAAGCCGTAAAAATCTGTTGAAATCAGTTAAAATCATTATAGAACCCTATTTAAGCAGCTGGGCAACAGCAAAACACACAGACTTGGTCTAAGTTTTAGCTCGTAACACTTTTAACACTATTAGTTGTAAGTTAACCTTGACTTTACTCTTGTGTTTTTTTGTTTTTTTTTCTATCTCTATTTTTTTCTTACTATTATTATTCTGATTAATATTATTATTATTATTTTGTATTTTTGCTTGTTTACCTCTTAAGTATTTTTATTTATGAACACACACACACCACAACAAATAGAAGCAAATACATATTATTATAAAGAATTGGTTATTATTTCTATATTTTATAGAACATCAAGGAGAGAGTATTTTATTTATTTCCTTTTAGCATTTTCGTTTCTGCAGAGAATTTCCAGGAATTAACACAAAGTTAGTAAACTGCCAAAAGCTTTTCTGTGCCAAGATTTCACCAGAAAAATCTACAGAACAATTAACAAAGGAAACATTTACCAGCCAACAAAATGGGTTTTCTCAGTAAAATAATTAAAGCGAATATCCCTCATTTTATTTCGATTTTTCCATGGAACAAATTCAGTGGATTCCGAATACAAGGTTTTGAAATAAATGGGAAAATGAGATGCATTTCGTGGTTTCCGGCGTGAGTAGAAGGTTTCAGTTTACCAGGAGTAAATGCAGATTTACACAGAGAAAAAAATATTTGAAATTTGTAATAATACAAATTATTACACATATGAAAAATTCCTTAGGATTTTAAATTATTTTTTATTTAAATTTCCCATTCGAAATAAGACATTTATTTGAGTTATTTTATATCGGATTGAGTTCATAATTGCCGATATTATGGGACACAACTTGAAGATTTATTTTTTTTTAATTATTAACTCATACTTTGAAATGCTACAAAAATTCACCAAGGCTTTTAAATCACTTAAGAAAGTGCCCAAGAGTGAAAGCAAACCAAATATTAACTTCAAGAAATTTTATTGCATATATTTAGGCACATTCTGAAGGGTTTAGAAATTTATATTATTTTCTCAGGTAATCTAGATTATTTTAGATTTTATTTTAAAAATCTGGGCTTAATAATTTTACTCAGATTCTTGCCACACACAGCAGGTGTCATTATCGATCCCTAAATATTATATATTATGTTCAACTCGGCGAAGTTACTTCTTTTTCATTGAAAAAAAAATAGTATATCCTTGGGACTCTATAATTTTCATTTTCAGTGTCGATTCCCGCGAAAATTCACGTCTAATTACGCAAACCAAATTTTCGATTTCGATTTTGGCCATAGGATGGCATGCAACAGCAGGACCCAGGTCCCACAAGGACCCTAATTCCATTTGCTTGTTCATAGCCTTCACTCGCTTTCTCCCTGACTCTGTGCCACTCGTTGGCCTTCATGGCTATGCTCCTATTTTTTCTACATATTTTTTTTTTTGTTGGCGCGATTTTTCCACGGCATGCCCGCAGGAGAGCGATGTCCATGGTGAAGTCAATTGGATTTTCCAACAGCCGAAAATGTGTTGCCGATGATGATGATGATGGCGATGGCGATGGCGGAACTCAATTAAGAAGGCACTAAGGGACTCTACTCGCTGAAGCCCAGCTGCTAAATGTGTACAAAAATGGATAAATCCTACAGGGTGCAAAAAGTAGAAATCATTTTTGCAAAGATACAGGAGAGACAGGCAACATATCTGCGACAAATTATGAAGAAATCCAAGTTAATTAATGATCAATGTAAATTTCTGTATGTAATTAAATACTCTTAAAACACGTAAGACGAAGGACACGAGGACCCGAAGCTTTGATTCCATAAAAAGAATGCGAAATAAAAATGAATTCATGAATTAAGAATAAGAAATGTGAATTGTAAGAAAGGAAGCTAGTAATGAAAAGCGGAAGCTAGGATCTAGAAGCAAACGGCGAATAACGAATAACCAAAAGCGGCAGCTAGAAGCTAGCAGCAGTAGCAAGAATTAAGCAGCGAGAAAGACCCAAGCTGGTCCTTGGCTTTAGCAAAAAAAAAATTCCAAAACTTAATAGATATATAGCGAGAGATGTATGTATGTTGTTTTTTTTTTCGAGTGTGTTGAGCAGAAACATTTATTCAGTGTACATTTGGGTGTCTAGCAAATATGCAGCAAAATACTTGTAACTCGTAAATTAATTGTGCATTGTAATTGCGAAAAACATATACGTATTTCCTCTACAATATATATATATATATATTAATATATATGTATAAATATGAAGCGTATAAAGCTTAACTAAGTGGTTCTGTGTGTCGCCCCCACTCCCGCACTCGATATGTGTGTGTTTGTTGTAGTTAGATTTGAGAACTAGCCACGGCTAAATACATAAGTAAGTTTATCGAAAAGTCTTTGCAAAGAAAATCCAAGAGAAACCAAGGAAAAACCAAGAGAAAACCCAAGAAAATACCATGGAAAACTAAGAAGAAAAACTAAGAAAACCAAGTTAAAAGTAAACCCCCGAAACTCCTAGATGTATGTATTTATGTATCTGTATCTGACCTAAAAATAAAAAACGAACCACTCGAAATTAGCTAACACATCAAATTGATTTGTTGCCTTACAAAAAACCAAAACAACAAAAAAAAATAAAAAAAACTACAAAACTACTACAACTAAAACTAAAACTACTATGTACTACAGCTGTGTGGGTCCTTGCCCTGTTGGTCACAGCGTTATATATATATATATATATCAATATATATATATATATTTTATATTATATTGTTCATGCCACCAACTTCCCTTGTTTGAATGACAAAACATAAAGACTAAAACTTGAATTTAAACAAAAAATCAAATAAAACAAAACAAAATGAAATCCAAGACAAGACAAAAAAAAACCAAAGAAAACAAAAAAAACTTGAGTAAAAAAAACCACTATACATATATAAATTTAAAAAAATATATATACATAAATAAATATTTATCTTAAAGATACTACAACTACAAACCAAACCAAAAAATAAAAATCGTAAAAAGAACTCTAGGTGTTTTACAAAAATGTATAAAAAAAAAACTAAAAGAAGTAATTAAAAAAAAAAATGAAAACAACTAACTAAGCCCAAGAACGAAATGTAAACAATTTTAAGAATAACTAAAATAGTTTAGTGCGAAAGTAAAAAAACGAGTAAAGTGGAATTTGGCAGGCCGAATATAATAATGTCCTTGCACTGGTGACTAATCCTTTTCAGCTCAAATTGATGTCACTTTAAAAATGCATAACAAAAAATATATAAAAAATAAATTTTAGAGTTTTCCAGGTTTATTAATAAGCCTAAAATATTTATTCAGAGGATAACATAAAAGAGACAATAGGTGAATATTTATACATAAAAACAAACAACATAAATAAATGCCTGATTCCATTTTTTGAAAATATTTTCCCTATTAATTGAACAATTAATTCAACACAAATCTTAAAGCAAAGAAATTTTCAATATCCAATATTGATTTTGCCATCGAATAACATAAAACCCCTTTGCAGGGACATTCAATCCAAGAATTTGTTCGGCAAAAATTTAAAACAAAATGAAATCCACGTAAATATATTTAGCATACGTTTTTGGCAGTCAATTAATTGCTTCCCCCCCTTCCCCCATAGTTGGTTAAAGCGATAATGACGATAAACACAAAGGATAATCGATCCAATTGAATGCGATTCAATTGTCGATTGTTTGACAACAAGTTCCAAAAAGGCAAATGCTTGTTTGTACCTAAAAATCAAATATGTATGTAGCAATTTTTGGACCAACTTAATCTGAACTACGACTCCACACTCCCTCCTGCCCTCCCCCTCATCTCCTGTCCTGTTCTATGTGCAACACGATAATGATAACGATAACAATTACAATTCCCAATATATGTACAAACACAGAGACACAACAGACACACACACACACATACAAGATGGTCTAAGTATATTGCAAAAAAAAAAAAAAAGTTACTTCAACAATCTCGTAGGTCTTAACCAAAACTACCTGTCGACTATAACCGATCTTGTACCAGATCGAGATCACCTATGTAATAGCGGAAAAGCGGAATCGAAGAACAAAAAAGTGGATAAATTTTTGGGGAAAACTGGATAATGGCACCGCTGGCATATATTGCTTACTTTATACTTTTCTATGTGACTTACAACTCGGGCTAGCAGACGACGATGACTAAAAAGAAAAACTCAAAAGAGAAAACTTCCAAAACGGTTTCCACACACCAACACATGCCTACTCTATCTCTTTCACACAGACACAGGCCAAGGAAAAAATTGATCTATAATTTAAATTAATTTGCAATGACTTTTCAGATTTATTTAAATAACACATTAATGGTTTTTTGTTTTTCAAATTACACTTAAAAAATAAAATAAATATCCAGGCCAGGCAAGACAAAGGCATCCAACCACCGATAATGGACCACTTCCCCGCTAGAATCCGTCACCGATATCGAACCTAAACTGCTTGATCCTTGATATAGGATGATTATTCAATGAAAACAGAAACTAAGAGTGTATGTGTATAAACTAGAGACCCTCCTGAGCCTTTACTTCAAGAAGAAAATATTAAAAAAAAAAACTGAAAACAACAACACACAAAACAAATTAACAAACAAAGACTACAATTTTAATATACAAAAATAAAGAAAGTAAAGAATTTTAAAAGCAAGGCTTAGACAGCCCCTAGTAGAGGTCCTTGAATGGCATACTTCGGCAGGCCGAAGCTAAGATGCTCTTTCAAAGCCCAGAAAACACACACTGAAAACAAAGAAGGAAATAAAGATATATATAATATATATACATAGATATATATGATAAGCCTGGCCGCGCTTGCTCTTTGAAGTTTGTTTTTTTTTCTTTTCGTTTCTTTTCCTTCAAGGATCAACCACACAAAAACCTTCCGACTCCGCCTCACGCCTCTATATACATATATAGTATATTTTCCAATTTTATGTCCAACAAAAGAAATCAATATATATGTATACATACACACCACATATATACTATATACATATACCAAAATAGAATATATATATATATACAAAATAGTTTTAATTTGTAAGCGAAATCAGAGAAAGTGCAAGCAAGGATATATCTCAAAAAGAGCATACATACAGAACAGTAATATATACATATATATAGGTGTAAAAATAATGAAATTCCAGCACTCAGTTCCTTGACCTTTGAACCCTTTACACACAGGCAACCTCCCCCTATGCAATGCTTAAAACATTGGAAAAGATAACCCCCCTCTCTCTATACATACATATATGTATGTGGAAATCAAACCAAAGAACAACAAGGAGACAAAAGCAAAGCTAAGTAATTTCTATGTGAAACAGAGTAATGAATAGTTAATATATATATATATATACATACACAAGCCGACAAATGAAACATATATAGATGTAAAAAGCTCTTGGCACAACCCTAACCCTACCTACCTATCAAAAACCAAAAACCAAAAACAAATCAAATATCGCTGAGAAGAAAAACCAATGAAAAATCTGCTAAGAAACGAGAAATTCGATGAAACTTTTCCGACAAATGCATTTAAATGGTAAACAACAACACAAATATTTAAATGAGATACAAAACTCAACAACTCTTGTATTTAACACCTAGTTATGTCCAAAAGAAAACTCAGATTTAATGGCATACAAACCACAACAACAACAGAAAACTGAAACACAAAACTTACTCAAAAATACCTACGAGACGAGCCGGACAAAAAAAAAAAGGAAAATACAAAAAACGGACACTAAAACACACACACACAACACGCAAGCATTTTTGTGTAAAAGTATAAAAAGAAAAACAGAAAATATGAACTAATGAATGAATATGAAATATATTGAAATAAAATCATTTCCAAACTACTTATTAAAAAAAAAAAAACAGAAGAAAGTTCTTATTTTTATGTGGGAGGGAAAAATTAAACAATTAAAAAAGGTTTTTTTTATAAAATAAAATGCAGGCAAACAACTAAATTCAACATTCTAAAGAATTTATTAATAAAGTTAACACTTTGCAGAATAAATTATAAATTTAGTTAATGGTGAAAGAAAGCTGATAAATGCACTGAATAAACTCTCACTATAAATTAAATTTTAACTTCATCATAAATTTATTGAACATAAATTATCGAGGCCTATAAAAAATGCCTGAATAAATCCTAAATGTAATATTTATTAGTGCCATTAATTTTCAATTCATTAATTCCTTAAATAACTCCAGAGTTAACTTTTCACTATGAAGAATGAATAAACTTTATGATAATTTTTAAAAGAAATTTTAAATGACTAAACCAAAAATCCTTATCAAAAATTCAAATACATATCGTAGAATCAATCAATCTTATTTAAAACAAAAAATCAGACATTTTACAATTCAAAAAAAAAGAAAGAAAAACAAAAACAGGACACCACCTCATGACATTTTAATGCCCAAGGCATTGCTGGCGTACTCGTAGACCACATAGCTAATGGAGACCGCCGGCAGGACCTTGAGGAAATTGGGCATAATGCCGCGATAGAGCCCCAGCAGACCCTCCTGGGTGACAATCTTCCGAAACTGGCCCCGCATCGTCAGCGGTACCTGCTTCGGCCGCCCCTCCTCCTGATTGGCAATCGTTTCGGCAGCCTGCGCCTGCAGCCGAGTCCGGACCAGGGCCAAAGGATACGAACAGAGCTGACCCAGGGCACTCGATGTGCTCCCACAGCCGAGAAGCACCAGGAAGCTGGGCGGATCCTTGCTCTCACGGCTGGCGCTATATCGCCGCTTCAGGGTCTCGTACAGTGCCAGATCGATGCCGGCATGTGGCAGGATGCCCAGGATATTGGGCACATAGCCGCGATAGAAACTCCGGATACCCTCGTGCCTGTAGATCTTGGCCATGGCATTGGCAATACCCGAATATTGGCCCGTTTTCCTCAGAGCCAGACGGGTTTTCAGTACCTCCATGGGATAGATGATGGTCTGCGAGATGCCACCAGCCGCGGCGCCGGCACAGAAACGCTCCATAATGGTCATCTGCCGATTGGTATCCTGGCCCCTTATAAGTTGCTTCATCTGTTCGTAGACGGTAAATTTCAAGGCCGTCTCGGGGGCAATTTTTAACACATTAATGCCATTGCCACGCCACATGCTCCACGAGCCGCCCTCTCTGAGCATAATTTGCATGCATTCAGTGATGCGCATTCGTTGCGTTTGCACTTGCAGATACACCTTGATCCTGTCCAGCGGTGCGGTGCATGTCCTTGAGACGGCACCAGCTATGCCACCGGCCACCAAGTGTCGCCACCACAGACCCGTCTGCAATTCGTCCTGCGTGAAATCTTCAGGTATTGTCGTATCCGAACCAACGTCCAGAAAGGTGGAATGTCGCCAAAATTGTATCAAATCACGAATGTCCGATGAGGGGGCCAAGAGCATAAAATCGCGCCATTCATTGAAACTGATGTTGAGGCTGCCATCCTTATCCATGCGTGTGAGCAATGTCCTCGCCTCCTCCAGGTCAATGTCCAGGCCGAGATCCTTGAAGGCGGCAATAAGGACCTCCACATTCACCTGACCATCACCGTTCTTGTCCAGGCGCGAGAACTGCAGTATCAGGTTCTTCTCATGCTCCCGCACATAGTGCAGGAACTCGGCAAAGCCCAGACCCCTGCCCGAGGCCAGATGCGGCTGCTGCTGTAGGAATTTCACAGCATAGACGCTCGACAGGCCGTGCAGATCGTGCAGGGCTGCCGACAGATCATGTATATCAATACGCCCATCGCCATCGCGATCCAGCTGCTTGAAGATCCGCTCCAGCCGCTCCTCGTCCTTGATGGGTATCGTTGTGACTGGCGGCTTGGCGCCAAAGTTGGACACCGTATAGTAGGGCCTGGTGACGCGTCGTCCTTGCTGCAGACTAGAGATGCCAGAAGCTACCAGGAGGCAGCTCCTTCTCAAGTACAAGTTCAAGTCGGAAGGATGTTCCGGCTTCCACTTGTGATCCTGCTGCTGGCTTACCTCTGGGCATGTGTTTTCTTCGCTTTTCCCTCGCTTTTTGACCATTATCCAAACTCGTTCCCCTTTTCTTCCTCTTTTTATTATTGGAGACAAGTAGTTAAAAACAGCTGAAGGAAGGATATCTCTAAGGTTGCTTTGTTTTCCTTTGAATAAAGTTTATAAAATATTTCTAAATATTTCGAAAAGCCTTTCCCAAGTCTCTATCCTTTCAAAGGATAAATTTTAGGTAAGTTTCTCGGGATTTATAATCACCAAAAATTCAAAAACAATAAACTTGAGAAGTGCCATAAATGCAATAACTTTTCAACGAATCCTAGTTCATTGATAACTACAACTTTTTAAAGGAATTTATATGTTAAAATTCCTTGAAATATTTTAAATAAAATTTAAAGTTTATCAAGGAACTAATTTTAATTCATAAAAAATCCTTAACAATAAATAAATTTTCTATTCTAAAGGAACTTCACCACACGAAGTATCTAAAGTTTTTCCTAATTAAAAATTGTTATAGCCTGAAAATCATTGAAAATAAAAAATGTAAAGCATAAACCAACCGAAAATTTTCAATTAAAAATACAAGACAAAAATACGAATTTTGTATAATTTTAAGTAATTTTTCCCGCCCAAAAAAAGCTACAGAATTAAGCCAAAACCCAAAGACAGCTCTTCTTTGGGTTCAAAAAAATGCTACGGCAAGAAACTTGAAGGAAAATTAGCTTATAAATCGAACAAAAGCTTGCAACGGCAACGTGTTGCAAGCAATGTTGCTGCTGCTGTTGCTGTTGCTGCTGCGGGGCAACCACGCATCAGAGGGAGCGCAGCAGCCCCAACGAACGGCGTCAGTTGGCCCTTGGCGCTCTCTTGGAATCCCACGCTGCGGATTCAGAATTCCGGATTCCGAATTCGGATTTGGACATCGACGCATCTCCGGATTCTCGGGAAACGGCATCCCATTCAGTTCGTTTTCGGTTCCAAAAGTTGACGCTGCTGCAGCTTTTCTTTGCGGGGAAAAATCAACAAAAGCGGCAAAAAAAAAATAAATGAAAAACGAAACAAAAAAAGCAATCAGCAAACAAAGTTGACAGTTGTGAAAAGGACTCGCAGAAAATGAATGGAAAATCGGGTGGAAATTGGAGGCTACTATGGCCACTGCTGCTGTCGCGTTGAATTTTCCCCCAAAAGCTTGTGTTTGTTGTGTTTTTTTTTCGCCTGCAATTTTCTTTTCCTTTTCTATTTTTTTGTTTTAGTATTTTTAGTGCTTGCGTGCGGAATTTTTTTTGTTGGTGTCGAAAGTTAAACATTTTCACGTGAGATGTAAGTAGCAAAAGGGGGCAGGGAGAGAGCCTTGAAAATAGCCAAAAAAAATAGGAAAGAAAGGAAACATAAAGGGAAAATCAATGCGCGTATGCGTCTGCCCCTCTGTGTGTGTGTGTGTGTGTGTGTGTGAAGAGGAAAATCCATAAGGCGGCGCGTGAAGTGAAACTCAAACTCCGAACTCAAACTCAAACTTGTCGTTGCTAAATATAATTTATAATTTATGCCAAAGGAAGAGAAAATTCTAGCCAAAAAGTGTGTGTGCTTTTGCAGTTTTCCTGTATGTTTTTTTATTGTTGTTTTTGTTAATTTCTTTTTTTGGCAACCACAAAGTGCCAAAAATCCGTTCATTCGCAATAACAACAAACTAAAAGAAAAATCCACGGCCACAAGATTTTGTAAACAAGCCAATTCGGCTGCCAAACACGGAAGCGGAGAGCCAACAGCTGATCCGCACAGCAAAAACGCCCCCAAAAAGAAAAGTGCCACCCAACCCTCCCGCCCACACACACGGAGAGAGCAGAATAAGAAGAAGGTGCTGCCAAAAACTATCTGTCGACACAATGCAGAAAACTTTTCCACACAGAAACACACACGGACAGAGACAGGCCACCGTGGTGCAAGTTGAAGAATGCACTTTTCCCCAGAAAGAAAATCAAAGAAAAGGCTTAGAAATATATAGACAAAGTTCCCTTCGGTTTTTCCGAGGCTTTTATCAAACTTAAAGTGGATTTATAAAGTATAACAAGAAATTTTTATCAAAAGATTTGGTATATTTGTAGTTAATAATTTTAACTAAGTTAGTCTAGTTATGTAAACTCCTCTATCTTTAATAATAAATAAATAAATAAATTTTAAATTACAAACAAGTTTAAAAGAATGCATTTTTGGCAAATTTAAATGAAATAATTTATTAGCAGATTTTTTAATTGCATTTAAATTAATGTATTATATATAAATAAAAGTACTAATTCTACATTTATTAATAAACACAGTTATTCAAAAAATATGCTAGAAATATGAATTAATTTCATTTTCGTTAGGATAAAAATAATAAACAAATATTAACCACAGTTTTTGATTAATTTTCCAAGTTTATGATGAGCTAGAAATATTTATCAAACTTAAAATATATTTATACAAATAAAAATAATTGAATTTTCATAAATATTTGATTGAAATAATTTAATTTTCATAATAATTTGGTTAAAATAAATTTAAAATAAATAATTTGACGATTTCAAAATATATTTCGAGTTAAGCTCAAAAAAAATGATAAATATTAATCGAAATAAAAATATTTTAATAATAATTCTATATTTAAATGAATTATTTTTGAATTATTTCGTCAAAATCTTTGGTGTATTTAAAATTATTTATTTTAAATTATTTTAATTTATAAAAATAACTTAAAATATATATTTAAAAATATATATATAAATTTCGACAACCTTTGGCTACTTTCATTTATTTTGCACAGAATCTAAACCCTCACTGTAATAGAACTTTCAAATTGATTATGTTTCCAATAATCTGTCACCTTTGTACACACTCACACACCCACCCACACTCACACACGCAAACAGTGCAAGGACACTCAAGGACCCCCATACAGCGACAGCAAGGAGCAGGACAAGCAGCCGTTGCAGTTGCACCAGAAATAAATATTTTGTTTTTGTTGCCAGCGCCAAGTTCAAAATCAACGCCTGACAATGACAACAGTAACAGCAACAGCAGCAGGATGGCGCCCCAAAATGGCAGCAACATCGATGGCGGCAGCACCAGCAACAACATTGCCTGTGGCAGCCACACCAATCAAAGCGGCGGCCATAACAAAAACAACATCAGCAGCAGTAACAACAAGGACACTACTGGCAGGAGCAACACCCATACCAGTACCAATACCAAAAGCAATAACAATCAATGGGCTCGACACGACATGGCGACGTCAGCTGGCAACACCAACAATGCAACAGCAACAGCAACATAAGTTGCTTTGGCAGCTGCAGCAACCGTTGCATTTGCAATGCCTGATGACGTCGATCCGTCTGCCATCGGACGCAATTAGCCGGCTCTTTTTGGCTGTTTGCCTGCTGGGCTGCCTCAGCCCCTATACAGGTAATTAGCAATTCACTAACTTCATTTTAACTTATGAACTTAATATGAACTTGGTTTTCTTACTCACTTTGAGGTCATCTCAGGATATGTAGTTATTTTGCTTCTTATTCCATTTGTTGTTAAATTGTTATTCACTCTATTTTTTCAGTATATTTCTTCACTATTTTATTCACTTTTGTCTTTATTTGGGTTTTTTACAGTGGTCTTTACTTAGTTTTTTACTTTGTATTTCACTCATTTTTTTTATTTTAATATTCTGCACCCCATTGATTACTATATTCTTTACTTTGCTTTTCAATTTGTTATTACAGGTTGACTTTGTTTTCCACTCTGTTATTTATTATAATTTTCAATAATTTATTCACTCTGTTATTCATTCTCTGTAATTTCTTATATTTTTCAGTCTTTTATTCACTCTGTTATTCACTTTCTTGTTCTCTGTAATTTCTTATATTTTTCAGTATTTTATTCACTATGTTATTCACTTTCTTGTTCTCTGTAATTTCTTATATTTTTCAGGATTTTATTCACTCTGTTATTCACTTTCTTGTTCTCTGTAATTTCTTATATTTTTCAGTATTCTATTCACTAAGTTATTCACATTCTTGTTCTCTGTTATTTATAATAATTTTCAGGGTTTTATTCACTCTGTTATTCACTTTCCTGTTCTCTCTGTTATTTATTGAAATTTTCAGTATTTTATTCACTCTGGTTTTCACTTTCTTGTTTTACTGATTTTTGCTCAAGTGTGACGAGCCTCATCAATCTGTTATTATCTTAAGTTGTTCTGCGATATTTACTTTTGGTTTCCCACTCTGTTATTCACT
Organism: Drosophila mayri; assembly: GCA_008042485.1. NCBI lineage: Eukaryota > Metazoa > Arthropoda > Insecta > Diptera > Drosophilidae > Drosophila > Drosophila mayri. The sequence goes on along the minus strand of VNJN01003430.1, from coordinate 82,275 downwards.
CTTATCTTGACTCTGGTTTTCACTTTCTGTTCACTCTCTTATTTATAATAATTTTCTGTCTGTTATTCACTCTGTTATTCACTCTGATCTTGACTCGGGCTTTAAATTTCTTGATCAGCTAATTTTCACTCAGGTGCTAACGATTCTTATCAGTCTTCTGTTATTATCTTAATTTGTAGTCCAATATTTGCATTTGGTTTTCTTAGTACTTTAATTTTTCTTAGGCAGTTGTCGAACGTGATCACCGAACCGTGAAAAAACTGTATGCAGTTATCTTGCCTCTCGCTCGCACATTAAGTCGGGCTCATGACATTCGTTTTTGTTTCTCTTTTTGCATTGCTTTTACCGATATGTCTAGTTCCCACGCCGGATTATTCCGTTACTTTGTTAGTTTCTCGCTTCACTGTCTTTATTGAAACTCTAAATCAGGTGACTTGGGAGAGAGTATTTAATGCCTTGGGCGGGGGTCTTGGTAAAATCTCAATTAAAAATCCATCCTCCTAGGGGGACACCCATGGAGACTGATGCCAACGTATTTATTTGGTTTTGCTTGTTAGCGAAATTTCTTTGTTGGCACCTCAATCGAAGCGAATGACGCGATTATTTGGAATACCAATTGCGTCCCGTTGCGTTTAACACAAAACTTAATTTTGTTTTGCCAACACACACACGCACACACCTATACACCTGGGGTAACTGTCAGAACTTTGTCAGTGCCTTGCCGTGGCTTTGATATTTCTTTCTTTTTGGTTTTTTTTTCTACGATTTGCATATATCGAAGGTTGCGAGCCTACAACAACCGCACTCCAGTTTCAAAGGCGCCGGTGAGTCGGTAATAAATCTGCCTATTACAGTGAAGTGTGGCTAAGAACAGAGAGCTTTTATTTGAAAAATCAGAAACCATGCGAAATGTATTAATTTATATTTATAATTATTTAATTATATTATATATATTTTTTGAATTTTATAGAAAAAATAAGATTATTCCCATCAAGTCTGTACTGTACTTGCTTCACCTGCCCCGGTGCTCAATCAAATTTGATGATTCTGTTTTCCTTTTATGTGCCAGCCAGAGTCGAGCCATAAACAATTGCCAGCAGAATGAGAAAAAGTCTTGAGATTTCTAACAACAACAACTACAAATAGGAAAGGGATAAAGCTGCACTTTAAAAAAATAAAGAAATTATTTCCATAACTAAAAGTTACTTTGTAAAAATTCGTAAATAAATATTTACATAAAATACAGAAATTTCCATAACTAAAACTCACTTTAAAAAATTCGAAAATAAATTAAATAAATAATTCGAATATAAATATTTTAATTAAAAGAATTCCTTGGCTTTTTTTACATATTACAACAAAGTTTTTGTTTGTATTTTCTATTGAACAATTTTTGTGTGTCAGCCTTGACTTTGCTCATGCAATGTTCAGCCCCTTTTGTTCCTCATTTTCCCCTGTTTTCCCCCCTATTTTTTCGAGACCCTCGGGCTTGTTACACAAAATTTGAATGTTCGAGCGAAGAAGGCTGCAAGAATGGAGGCAGATTGGCACAAACTGGGCCCAAAGGAGATGGAGATGAACGATTCCAGGGTCTCCATCTATAGCATACTTAGTTGCGCTTGAGGCGAGTTAATTGCTTGCGGCAGTGAAGTTTCCTGAAAGGATATTAATTCCTGCCTTTATTAATAATATTTTATTGAATTGTTTTTATTAACAATATTATGATTTTATTTAATTATCTTTATTATTAATATTATTAATTTATTTAATCATTTTTATTATTAAACATATTATTTTATCGAATTTTTAAATAAAATTCGTTTGAAATGCTTATTTGAGTTTGGCTTTGTAGAAAATATTTGAGGTACTTATTTTTAAAAAATATATATAAAATGGTTGCAGTTTTAAACCCCATTGGCACATTTTTACAAATATTTTGAATAAATCCTTTTATTCTCTCTAAATAACACTTAGTTCCTTGGTAACTGGGATACAATTTCTGTAAAAATAAAATGATTTGAAATTAAAATTAGTTTAAGAAAATAATAGAGTTGAATAGGGTTAAGATTATTTAGCAAAAGAAATCAAAGACCTAATTGATTGTATCTATGGGTATCTTAAGGTAATATATTCCTTAAATATCTTCCCCTTTCCCCTAAATATTCAAAACCCGTTTTGGGCCGTATAGGCCAGTACTTTTACCCTAAAAGAAGAAAACAATTGAATAACTTGGCTATTTCTCTTAACCCCTCACCGCATTAGCTTACATAAAGTGCCACCATCGATCGATGGAAAAGCGTTGCGTTACAGCTAATTACATTTTCATTTATATTTACTCCTGTTGTTGTATGTGTGTTTTTACGTTCTGATTATTGGATTTATTATGCCCTCTGATAATGATGATGATGATGGAGGTGTAAGTGGCGATGTGATGCAATCAATCGAAGCTCAAGTGGCGACAAGAACTGAAGGGGGCCAAGAAGAGCCATATGATTATGGCCAACAACGCTGCAATCGAGCCATCTCATCATCATCATCATCAGCCACTGTGGACAATCTATGGGGTGCTTGCAAGGGCCAGAGTCAGGGCCAGTCATGCCTGATGATGGGGCTCTCGAAATCCCCCAAGAAGCACTCATTATCGTATAAAATATGAATTAAATTGAACTGTGGCCAAAACTTGAGGCCGCCCTCATTCATGGAAAATCAATTTTTAATTTAAGATTTCGCAAAGGCCTAAAAGTAAAGTAAACAAGAAAGGAAGCTAACTTCGGTTCGCCGATGTTTAATATACCCTTGCAGATTGCAAGTTGTAAATTCAAATGAATACTTATTTTCACACTCTATTAGGTTTCGTTTATTGCTTACACAATGCATACATTTGTATGTGTAAGCTGTATGTATGTGTGTACTAAGGCAAACGCAGCGTTAACAATTTAAGTCTTCAATCGAGAGGTCGCGGGCTCGAACCCACGCACAGCCGATGTTCACAGATCGTTTTTTTATTTTTTTTTTATGGGTTTAATATTTTTTAAAAGTTTTTATATAATATTTTACTTAATTTTTACTTGCAGTTATTAAAATTAAAACTAATATGAAATATTTGTATATATATGTAGATGAAATGATTATGGCGTGACACACCGCTGTTAACATATGTAAAGGCTTCGATCGAAAGGTCGCGGGTTCGAGCCCTCGCACAGACGATGTTGAAATATAGTTTTTGTATTATTTTTTCTATAGATTAAACTTTTTTTTTATTTTTTTTTTAATATTATACTTAACTTTGGCTTTAAGTTGTTCAAACAACCCTAAAATTGAATTTAAGATTTTCCATAGCAATTACAGAGATGACTAATTTAACAGTTGCTCAAATTAACATCTGGCTACATAGTCTGTAACTACAAATGTTACAGACTATGAAGCCAAAAAGTTTGCATTGATGTTGTGCCTAATCTATTTGCAGCACATGTTATGCTAAGCTTGGCTCTCATACAAATGTTACGATTATGTTATGCGACACAGGGCTGTAAACTTAAAGGCTTCGATCGAGAGGTAGCGGGTTCGAGCCCTCGCACAGCCGATGTTCAAATATAGTTTTTGTATTATTTTTTTATGGATTTAACTTTTTTTTTATTTCTTCTTTAATATTATACTTAACTTTGGCTTTAAGTTGTTCAAACAACCCTAAAATTGAATTTGAGATTTTCCATGGCAATTACAGAGATGACTAATTTACCAGTTGCTCAAATTAACATCTGGCTACATAGTCTGTAACTACAAATGTTACAGACTATGTAAGTTTGCATTGATGTTGTGCCTAATTTACTTTCAGTACATGTTATGCTAAGCTTTGCTCTCATACACATGTTACGATTATGTTATGCGACATAGCGCTGTAAACTTAAAGGCTTCGATCGAGACTTCGGGGGTTCGAGCCCTCGCACAGCCGATGTTGAAATATAGTTTTTGTATTATTTTTTCTATGGATTTAACTTTTTTTTTATTTGTTTATTAATATTATACATAACTTTGGCTTTGAGTTGTTCAAACAACCGTAAAATTGAATTTAAGATTTTCCACAGCAATTACAGAGATGACTAATTTACCAGTTGCTCAAATTAACATCTGGCTACATAGTCTGTAACTACAAATGTTACAGACTATGACGCCAAAAAGTTTTCATTGATGTTGTGCCTAATCTATTTTCAGCACATGTTATGCTAAGCTTTGCTCTCATACATATGTTACCATTATGGAAAATTGTAGATTTGAAAAATCATAATTTGGCCAATATATATTTAATCATTTTAAAACCAACTATATATGTAGAATTTCTCTTAGTTTCTAGCCACAAAAGAGCTTTCCCGGCTTACGACATGCCACATTACGCATACGACACGTTGACAGGCAAAAGACAAGAGACAAAAGGCACACATACTAAGGCGTATGTACATTACATCAGGGGGAGAAAAAAAGGGTGGTAGCACAGCGACGTGACCGGGCTAATTACATTGCACCATGGCATTCAAAATGGTTTTATAATCTTTGCTTCCGTTGGCAATTCGCCGCCAAAACAAATGTCCACAAAATGTTTCAGCTTCACGAGCCTGGCCTGCCAGCCTGCCTGCCTGCCTGTTTTTCTTCTTTTCCATTTTCCCCGCACTTGGCCAAGTCTCATTAGTGATGGCCAATACACAGGGAAGCTCAAGCCATCATGTGCACAGAGGAAAATCAATAATTTATTCAATTATTATTTAAATATATTTTTTTTAAATAATATTTATTATATATTATTATTTATTTATTTACTTTAAAAATAAACTTATTTTTTTATATATTTTAAAGTTATTTTAAAGTCCAATATTCCCACAAAAATATATAAATATTAAATCAATAATATCGTGCAACTTGTTTTATAAAATTCCTGAGCTTTCCTGATATAAAATTTATTTTCTGTGCAAATGAGACCCACAAAGCAGGCTGGGCAAAGTGGAAAACTTGATGGCTACACTCACTCAACGATGCCACCAGTGACCCTGCCACTTTTCCACTTTTCCAAAGCCTCCNTAACTACAAATGTTACAGACTATGTAAGTTTGCATTGATGTTGTGCCTAATTTACTTTCAGTACATGTTATGCTAAGCTTTGCTCTCATACACATGTTACGATTATGTTATGCGACATAGCGCTGTAAACTTAAAGGCTTCGATCGAGACTTCGGGGGTTCGAGCCCTCGCACAGCCGATGTTGAAATATAGTTTTTGTATTATTTTTTCTATGGATTTAACTTTTTTTTTATTTGTTTATTAATATTATACATAACTTTGGCTTTGAGTTGTTCAAACAACCGTAAAATTGAATTTAAGATTTTCCACAGCAATTACAGAGATGACTAATTTACCAGTTGCTCAAATTAACATCTGGCTACATAGTCTGTAACTACAAATGTTACAGACTATGACGCCAAAAAGTTTTCATTGATGTTGTGCCTAATCTATTTTCAGCACATGTTATGCTAAGCTTTGCTCTCATACATATGTTACCATTATGGAAAATTGTAGGTTTTAAAAATCAAAATTTAGCCATTATATACTTAATCATTTTAAAACCAACTATATATGTAGAATTTCTCTTAGTTTCTAGCCACAAAAGAGCTTTCCCGGCTTACGACATGCCACATTACGCATACGACACGTTGACAGGCAAAAGACAAGAGACAAAAGGCACACATACTAAGGCGTATGTACATTACATCAGGGGGAGAAAAAAAGGGTGGTAGCACAGCGACGTGACCGGGCTAATTACATTGCACCATGGCATTCAAAATGGTTTTATAATCTTTGCTTCCGTTGGCAATTCGCCGCCAAAACAAATGTCCACAAAATGTTTCAGCTTCACGAGCCTGGCCTGCCAGCCTGCCTGCCTGCCTGTTTTTCTTCTTTTCCATTTTCCCCGCACTTGGCCAAGTCTCATTAGTGATGGCCAATACACAGGGAAGCTCAAGCCATCATGTGCACAGAGGAAAATCAATAATTTATTCAATTATTATTTAAATATATTTTTTTTAAATAATATTTATTATATATTATTATTTATTTATTTACTTTAAAAATAAACTTATTTTTTTATATATTTTAAAGTTATTTTAAAGTCCAATATTCCCACAAAAATATATAAATATTAAATCAATAATATCGTGAAACTTGTTTTATAAAATTCCTGAGCTTTCCTGATATAAAATTTATTTTCTGTGCAAATGAGACCCACAAAGCAGGCTGGGCAAAGTGGAAAACTTGATGGCTACACTCACTCAACGATGCCACCAGTGACCCTGCCACTTTTCCACTTTTCCAAAGCCTCCTCTCCACCCCCCCCCCCCCTCCCCCCTCCCCCNCCCCCCCCCCCCCCCCCCCCCCCCCCCCCCTGTCAGCCCGCTTTTCTTGGGTTTTCCTCGCCGTCGCCGCTTAAGCATTTATGAACTACTGTGTGTTCGAAACAAGGCTGCAACACTGGCAAGTGCATTTGATTTAATTTTGCTTCCTTTTTCCCTATTCGCTCTCTTCTTTTTTTTTGAGTGAGTGGAAATTCTGTTTAGCATTCTCCACGCCAAGTGGCAGCCGTTGACATTGAAAGTAAACTTGCCACAGAAATTGATTGGGGTCCAGCTAGGAAAATACCTTAAAAGCTTTTTAATGTCGGTCTATAAATATTCAAATACTTCGATTTTAAATCAATTTATTTGAACAGAATCAGAGGCAGGAAAATCAATATATGTAGTATTAAGTATTCCGCAAAATATTTTGAAGCTCAATGAATACAATTATCTTCAATGAACGAAAAACTATTTCCTCTATTTCAACTATTTCCCCCCTGATTTAAAATAGGAAATCAAATAAAACAAAATAAAATAAAATGTGACATAAATTGCAATCGTAAACTAAACGCATTCAAAACAAAGTGTTGTCGACATAGAAAATCAAGCAGAAAAAAAATATATAAATATATATACAAATCGAGGCCACAATCGGTCGGAAAATCATATAAATTTAAGCCAATTGAGAAGGGCAGTTGCAAATAAATTTCAGATAAATTGTAAACAAATACATTTTTATAAATTTAAAAGAAAAATTTTAATAAATTTCAAATTATTTTCCAATAAATGGCAAATATTTTCCAAATAAATTGGAAATAAATTTCAAATAATTCGCAAATAATTTCAAATAAATTCCAAATAAAATTTAAATAAATTTTAAATAAATTCCAAATAAAATTTAAATAAATTTTAAATAAATTCCAAAAAAAATTCAAATAAATTGTTAATAAATTTCATATAAATTGTTAATAATCCTCAAATAAATTTTAAATAAAATTCAAATAAATGGCAAATAAATTAAAAATAAACAATGGTAGATCTTCTTAAAAATCTGAAATATAAAATAGATCCCTGACACTGAAAAGTGACTGCAATTTTCCCCCAAAAATTGATTTTTTTTTCCGCGAGAATAGAACAAAGGACGCATTTCGGTTGAATTCTTTCCACTCTAGCAGGAGGATGCCTTCTGTTTGGAGGAGGAAGCGAGGAATGTCAACAACAAAAGCTATTTATAAGTAAGCCGCGACCCTGGGCAGCACCCTGGGATATACCCAAGCCTCCGGAAAATCTGCACCGGGCCAGGTGGAAATGAGAAAAACCTAGCTATGGCAGCTATGGCAGAAGGCATTAAAAAGTAATAAACATAATTGTAAAATAATGCGGCCGCTGGCTTTAGTAGGCGCATTCCTGCCATTAAATGCAGTTTTGGCCAGTACATACACTTGAAAAAATATGCTGAAGCTAAAGGATTTGTATTAAATAATAAATAATTATTACATTTTTCAAAGTTCAAGTTGGGATTATCCTCGAGGGCTTCGAATATTTGTGGGCATTTTTTTTCTTTATATTTTTTTCCCCCAGTGTGCATTACTCACCGAGAAGGGCGAAGGTTAACATGAAAGGCGTACGATGGGCGGTGCGAAGTGGGCGGTGGCCTGCTAAACTTTGACCCAGGACACAGCTAAATTGTTTGGACGACAGCTGGCGCACGAAAGTTGAACGCTGGCTTTTAATTATTCAGCGATCTTAAGAAGAAGAACCTGCCACTGCAGAAAAGGACCCAGGGAAAGGGAGCGGAGAGGGAGGGGCAGGGAAAAACCGGCACCAGATAAAGGCGAAAAAGCACGTGCACGTGATTGTGTGTGTGTTATGGGGTAAAAAGGACACGTTGCAAGGCAAACAAACAATGTGAACAAACAACTGCAGCATCCAACCAAAAATTACAAAAAAAAAAAAACAGAAAAAAAATACTGCACGATTTTCAAATGGCTGTGCCGCTCCTTCTCCTGCGAAAGTGAAAGCAGAGCAAAAAAGAAAATGAACAAAGTGGGTGAAAAACCAGCGGAAGAAAGGAAAACTTGACAGTGCCACTGAACTGCACTTTAAAATAAATGAGGAACAAAATAAGATATTTAAGGAGATTGTAAAAAAAATAATTTATAATTGAAGTAAAGTCAGATACATTTTAATAAGTGGCGTAATCTTTTTTAGTTTGAATTATTTCCTTAATTTTAAGTCTGGATTTTGGTTATTTGTTTACACTAAAAATTTCATTTTTGAAACAGATTTTAATTTCAAAGCGGAAACTGAAATTTGTAGTAAGGATATTTAGATTCCCATTAATTATTAATATTATTATTTATATTAATATTTGAGAATATTTATTGTATTCTTCAGACATGGTTTTTAATGTATTTTTCGTTTGCTTGTTTTCGTAATTATTAATTGCTATTGGTGATTGATTATTATTTTGATTATAATGATATCTTTTTGTTACTTATTATTAATTAATATTATTATTTTTTCATCATTATTTATTTCTATTTAATATTATATATGTTCATTAATTATTATTTATTTGCAATAATCATTATTTATTGTTTATTGTTATTTTCTATAATTTATTTTTCCACCAAGCCTATAAATAGAAAATAAACTTATTAGACAATTTCCAAGTATTCGCTCATTCCCGAGAAAAAAAGAAGCCAGGTGATTAGTTTGCTTCGAGGACACACGTCTTTTTCCTGCGTGTAGCACGCGACCCATTAAAGCTTGCCCCAGACCGCATCCGTATTTCGTGGCCGTGTCCGTACTCCTGTCGCCCTGTCCATGCCCCAGGTCCCATGTCCGTATCCGTGCTCGGAAGTAGCTTGCAACTGAGGTTCGAGTTCGAGCTTAGCTATGGGTTTGAGTTTGAGTTCGAAGCTTATGCCGAGCCTACGTCACTGGCAACCTAAGAGTGCTTTTTTGAGGTTCTCCCGGGGTCTCCGGCGGAGTGCCATGGAGCTGCAGGCCGAACCGAAGACCGAAACCTCCTCTTGCTGACCCCATCCATCATGGTCCTGCCAGCTGGCTGGCACACACGTGTCCTGGCCTGTCACGGACTCTCCTCCTTGTGGAAATAACATTCTAGCACTGACATGTATTTAGTTTATTATTTATTTAAGACTCGCATTGTAACATATTTCCATTCTCATTCTCATTCATTCATTAAAAATTCAAATAATAATAATAGATTCGCCTTGGGTGATATAACCGATCGATTAGCGAGTTAGAACCGCCTCAAGTCGCAAAAATATTCATTATCTGGGCTTTCCGGAGTGACCCCGGCGGGTGAATCAAATTGATAGTCAGTGAACCCTGGGGATCAGGCGTCGGATTAGCCGGATTAAAGTAGAGCACAGTCGCAAAATTACACAGTGTATATATGTATATATTTCTATTTATTTATTAATCAAATAAAATAAAATAAAATGTACTTTAATTTCTTTTCAGCTGCTTTGGAGGAGGATTGCGTTGACTTCCAGGGCAACAAGGTGAACCATGGAATGCTGTATGTGCCCGGGCCCGGTGTCTGCAGCCTGTGCGTTTGCTATCACTCCGAGCCACTCTGGTGCAAGGCCATCTACTGTGATCCGCCCTATGTGAGTTACTATATATGTTACTATATATACAAACAAATCCTCAAAAAAAAAACTAAAACAACCACTTGGCATTGACTTAATATCGAAAGCGAAGAAACCAATAAAACAAGATGGAACCCACAAATCATCAATATCTTTTATCTGAATATCTGCTGAAATTTCAGTTAACTATTAAATAATAATTAATTAATAAATATCAATTTTGAAAAGAACTTAATTTTTTATCTAAAATTTCTAATTTGATTTCCATTTATAAAAGTACAGCAATTTTTATCTATAATTTAAAACTGATTCCACTATCATTTTTAACTAGGTTTATCTTTGAATAAATGTTCACCTACAATTTCCGACTGTTTTCATTAATAAAGTTGAGCATTTTCAATTGATTCTTAAAAAATCAATTCATATTTTTATTTCCTTTTATATTTAGCAACTAATTTTTGCCTTAAATAACTATTCAGATTTAATTCTCAACTAATTTAAACATTCAAGTCATTTTAAAATAAAAATTTCTAAATATTTCCAGCAATAAAATTTATCTTAGTTTTAATTTCTAACTAATTTGATTATTAAATAATTTTTGAGTCATAAATTCGAAATGATTTCAGAATTAAATTAATTTTAATTGAAAATGTTCAACATTTAAGTAATTTCCAAATAAAATTCCCAACATTTTCTACCAACAGAAAAAAAAAGTTCAGTTATAATTTCCTACTGATACCTACTAAAAATAATTTCTAATATATATTTTTAATATTATTATAATACTTTTAACCCGCATTTAGTTTTGCAAAAACTTTCGGGTTGGCGAACGTTGCTGCGAGTTCGAGTGCCTGGATCCGCCCGGCGAGGATAAGCTGTACCAGGTGAGGTTTCCCAAAAATAACTCATCAAAACCTTCCTAAAACTCCTCTTTTTCTCTCCCTCTCTAGGAACGAATGCGAAAACGTGCCGAAATCCTGGCCGGAAACAGCACCGCCTCCAATGTACGGCTCGCCCCGATAGCCATGTCCACCATAATGCTGGGCTTTCTGGGCAACAGTTTCCTGAACTTATAACTTGAAGTGACATAGCCAGAGCTGGATGGAGGCCATTGAACCCAATAATTTTGTTACTTGTTGCTCTCTCCTCTCTGCCTCAGCGAGAAAATTATGATTACCAGAGGCATAGGTTTTCACGTAATATCCCCAGACTTATATAGGTACAATAATAATTTCATTCAGCCCCCAGAATCGTTGGATATATATATATAGCAGATATATGGCATATACACAAAGAAACCAGAATGAACTCATCAAGCAAACGGATAAGACAGTCTCTAGCTCCTAAGACTCTTTAGTAACAAGATGAATATATATGTAAACAAAAAAAAAATATATATATATATACATGAGAAGGATAGATCGATGTAAGAATATTGTACACGAGAGTATATAGCTCTGTTGGATCAAACAAATTGTTGATTAGTGTTTAGCTAACTGGAAAGAAGAAAGGTCTTAAGTTTTGTGTTTTGTTTTTCATGCTGCTCGTAGTAGAAGTTACTTTTTGTTTTCACCAATGAAAAAAAAAAACCTATAAAAAATTAGGTGGAAAAATACACTGCAGTAAATTACACATATCTTGGCAAAAATATTTTTTCCAAAAAAAAAACAAACAAACAAACAAAAACAAAAGAAGAAGCAAACTATTCTAAAGAACATGAATCATTATTATCTCTTGCATTGGTGCTAATTTTATCGTAGGCTAAAAACAAAACCAAATAAATACATTGCACATTCACAACACCTCAATCCATTTGAATCAAATTCTATATAGTATATATCAAAGTAGATAAAATTATGGAGAGCGGCATATGTAACGAGTAATGCGTAGTAAGTGAAAACCTATGTTTCGTATAAGAAATTTTTGCCCTAGGTAAAACCTAAACCCTGTTAACGATCTAAAAAGTATAATAATAATAATTATAGCCGCTCTATAGGTTCTACTTTCTGAATAAAAATAAAAATCGATTGCATAATCAGCTGAGGAAAAGCTTTGTAGACACGTTTGGTGCGTGGTAGGAAAAATCCCCCTCAAGAAAATTAGTTATATAGATTTCTCTTGTTTCAACTTTAGGCTAAAGGCTAATAAAGACTCTGAAGCCATCTCCGTCTCTCTTTCTATATATAATAGCAAATCCAAGCCCCAAGATCGTAGAAATTAATTCTAGATATATATATATATATATATAAATATAGAGCAGGACCAGCAACAACCATAACTTAAATAGACAACAACTCAAATCGATCGTTGGTCGACATTTTTCACTTGATAGCACATCAAAAAAAAAAAAAAACTAATAAAAACATATAAATAAAAATATATATACATATATAAAGGCGGGACAAAAAACAAAAAAAGAAAAACAAATCCGAGAAATATGAGGAGTACGGCTGTGAAATTAAGTTTTGCTTTAAATTGCATTAAACACGCAAATGTAAATAATAAAATGATGATAAGTAATAAAAATCGAATTATATCGAAAAACTATTTCAAATTCCAGCAGAGAAAGCGATGGTGCAGCTCAGAGGAGGAAAATAAACTAATTAACTGAATGTACAATTCAAATATGCCACAACATCTGACCAATTATGATCCATAACAGAAAGCTATATATACATACATACATACATCCAATCCAAGTAACTGATAAGACAAATGACAAATTTTAATTAAACAAAGAGATAATTCGAAGCGCGCTTAACCAATTTTAAAACATAGACTCAAACTAAACAAATGCAAATTGGCTTTAACTAAGAACTAATAACGAACAAATCGCTCGAAATAAAATATAATATATAGGCAGAAGATGAAGATTTTTTTTTTCAGATCGACCTTAGTTTTAGATAGCAGAGTTGTAAAACAACCGAAAGACAAGAACTTCTTCCTAAGCTTAAGCGCTTAAGATCCTCGAAAAAAAAATCGAAAAACCCTAATTTTTGCTCTTAGGGATATAAAGTCCTTAGACTTTTGTATTATTTTTAAACACTTTAATTTTTAAAATATACTTTTATAAAATTACAAACCTATAACCTATGGTTCTTTTTCTTATTTTTTAAATGTTTTTTAAACCACTAAAAATTAAAAACACATCTTCTTACCTTCTCCAAGCCCATGAATGTGAAAGAGATGGAGGATATACTTTACTAACTAACTAAATCAAGGGGCTTTATATCCCTTTGGCAAATGTTTCTACTTTATTATTCAACTTCAAATATAAATTAATATATAGAACAGGTAATATTTTCAATTTCCTAAAAACCTTTAAAAAAAAAAAACACACACACACAAAAACAACAATCTAAAAATTCTAAAACAAAGCTATTAAAAAAAAACTTGAAAACTTTTCAATGTAATCCAAAGAATGGGGAAAGCAAAGCAAAGAAAGAATGCATAATGGAAAATCTTTAACAAAAAGTTTATAAATATTTAACTATAAACAAAAAAATGTCACATGAAAAATGTTTAACGATTAATTTAGCAAAAGAGGATACAAATCTAAAATCATGTAATATGCATATACTTTAATAATAATAATTCTAAATACCAGAAAAATTTTAACAGAAATATACAAATATTTTCACAATAGCTTAAAAAATATGTTGGTCTTTTATATATCGGTTTTTTTTGTATTTATATTAAAAAAAAACAAGCATACAAATTCAAGTTCAAGGCGAAAAACCGCCTTAAAACTTTTCGTGGCCCATAAAAATGGAATAACAATTATCAGGTAATTAAAACCGATCAATGTTACCCCCCATGGTTCAATGGACAATGGCCCCTTTCACTTATCTGGGGCACCAAAAATACATTATCTCAATGCAATATTAACGATAAGATTCTCCTCCTCCTCACTGGCCATGTGCAATGTTTCCACGGTCTTCAAGTTACCGCCAGCTAGCTAGATTTTAACAGGAAGTTATTAATCTAAAGCGTTTCCTTATCGGGGAGCTCTATTAATTACCTGTATAAATATATAAAGTGCTTTATGTACCTTGAGCAAGGTCACAAATTAGTGGATTTATGGCCACTACTTGTTGAATTCAAATTTTAAGCTATATTACGGCGCTGATTTTCCAGTTTCTTGGAGATTAATCTACTTAAAGATAAAAGAGAACAAACGAAATCGAATTGTTTATTTGAAAAAAAATATTTATTATATTTTCATTAAATTGTTTCAGTTTTTATTTTTCGCTTAACGCTTTTTTGATTTGTCTTTAAAGTAAACCGCATATCTCGCTCGCTCGGCTTCATCGTATTTACAAAGTTAAGTTATACAATTCACAGAAAAATACTTGGGTTACAATACATAAATATGGGCGTGTTATTAGTTTAAAGAACCCTTCTTACACCGACTGAGAGCTCGATTCAGATAAATCTTCGATGAGGCCCTAACCTAAAGTCAGGGAATGTGTCTAGTAAATAAAATACGTGTATGTTTTCTCAGCATTTTTTTTTGTTTTGTTTTTTGCTTGTAAATATCTCAAGCCGGTTAACTTGGATACTTCATTATCGACCGTATTTATATATATATTTAGTATAAGTATAATTATGTTTTATTTTATATTTATATGTATTGGCCAGAACAGGAAATTTCTTACAAACCTGCTGGCCAGTGTGGGTTTACATTTTAATGTTTTGTTTCTTAAATTCCTTTTCTCTTTTTTTTTGTATGTGTCTTTTTGCCTAAGAAGAAGATAAAAGTCTGACAGTCGCTGTTCCTAATACTCAATTGGTGCCTTGAATTAGCCAAACTATTTGTTGTGTGTGAGTGTGGGTTAAGTGGGTGTTAAATTCAAAAGGTTTTCTCTAAACGCAAATCATTGATATGGCCAAAATATAAACTAAAAGTATTTCCACAATTTACAGCAAATAAATCTATAAATTGGTTTTTATAGATTTATAGACAAATTAATATAAATAATAAACATTTAAACCAATCTAAATAAATGTTAATACAATTTTTACCAATACCGGAATGTCTTGGGTTTTTAAAGACTTGAATTTCCATTTAAAAATTACTACAATTTATATTTGGC
The DNA here is from genome assembly GCA_008042485.1 of Drosophila mayri. Lineage (NCBI taxonomy): Eukaryota > Metazoa > Arthropoda > Insecta > Diptera > Drosophilidae > Drosophila > Drosophila mayri. The sequence goes on along the minus strand of VNJN01003430.1, from coordinate 67,176 downwards.
TTTAAATAAAAATAATAAAATAAATATATAAATAATACCCTTGGGTAAAGAGTAAAATAAAAAACAATTACAGTACAATTATTTTCCTCTGCCCTTCTTTTTCGAAATTTAAAATAACAACATTGCAATGGTGTGTTCTTTGGATGTGAGTTGAGTTGAGTGAGTGTTCGGGAGGCGAAGGAGTGCCTACAACGTCTTGAGCATGCTGGCCTTGCCATAACCCGCTGCTGGCTGTCCATATGGGGAACTGCTGCTGCTGCTGGTACTGCTCCTACTGGCCACGGCGGCCACTGCCGCAGCATCCGCCACTGGAGGAGTCGTATTACTACTGCTACTATTGCTACTTCCCTTCATCATCGTCATTGCCGTTGGCTTGTAGCGTTGCAATGCCTCCGCCGAGGTTAACCTGAAGGTATCACTCATCTGTGTCCTGACCCTGTCCATTAGAACATCGATATCGTCTTTGGTGAGGCCCTCAGTGCTAACCGGCGGCAGTGCGGTGATCACAATGCGGCCGGCATTCAATATCTTCTTCTTGTCGTTGAGGAATGTCCCATAAGAGCTGAAGACAACCGGCAAAATGGGTATCTGCTGATCGATGGCCATGTGAAAGGCACCCTTTTTGAATGGATGCAGTTCGCCAGTGTTGCGGCGTGTGCCCTCGGGGAATACCCACAGCTTAATGCGTTGCTTCTTAATCCGACGATTGACATCGTTAAGCGTTTCACGAGCCTTTTCGCCACGCACCCGATCGATGAAGATCAAACCTGCCAGCCAGGCGGCCAGGCCAAAGGGCCAGGCATAGAAAAGTTCACGCTTGGCCACCACCGTGCACTTGTTCATCACATGCCAGATATCGAACATGCCTGGGAGGGAGAGAAAATAAAGGGTTCTGGTTATTTACTTGTGGAAAAAGCAAGGTTGAGGAATTATTAATGTTTATAACAGGGTTTTCGGTGAAATTTGGCCTCGATTATAATGTTTCAAAGACGATATTTTCAAATTAAAACAATAAAAATATAAGAAAAATGAAGTTTAAGGAATTTATAAAGTTTATAAAAGGAATTTTTGTGGAGTTTTTTCTAAATAAGACACCAAAAATGTTCAAAGACGCTGTTTTGAGTTTAAAACCACAAATTGTATGGGTTTTTCCTGCTGTTTTCTGTTTTTTACAGCATTTAATTTAAATATATTTCTTACCCAGCACATCCAGGGAGCTTTGATGATTGGCCACAATAATACAGGCCTGATCCTTGGCCAGATGATCTTTGCCACGCAGCTCCCAGCGCAGACCGATGAGCGTTGAGATGCGATGACACCAAGTGCTTGCCCAGCTGCAAAATAATAATAAAATATATTAATATATAATTCTACAAAGATTATCCTTAAATATTCAAGAACCTATGTACATATGCCATAAAAAAAAAAATACCATAAACATCTGTCAATCGTTTCCACACTTTTTTTTATTATTTTGTTTAACCAGACAATCTGTTAACCTAAATATTAACGAAATCCCTAAGGACTTGCTCCCAAAAACCCTTCAAAATAAATAAAAAAAGAAGGAACTGAATGGAAATTAATGAAAATCGTAATAAATGAACCAATTGTATTGACCAATCAAGTTGACAGCCAACAAGTCATAGCTCTGATAGAACAAATAATTATATAGCTGGGAAATTAATGATACCCAAGGGTCTAGGGGGTTTCTAAAGAGACCATCTTAATTGTCCGGATCGATAAACTGCATTGAATATAGTTCTAATTGATTCAGCTTCGGATTCAGAAGCAGGCGTAATCCACCCTCGAGATCAAATATTCATGATTCTCGAAATGCAAATGGTGATTTGAGCCGCGGTTGGGGCGGGAAATTCTAGCAAGTGCACTAACCGCAGACCGCAAGAAAAACCAAAAACGAAAAAAAAAAAACAATAATAATAAATAAATAAAAACAGAACCGCAAATGGGGGCACACAAGTCGCTTGGTTGGCGTGCAATGCTGCTCCCTGCGGCCCCTGGGTTTTCCCTCCGGTCGGCGGTCACACGTGTGTCGAATCCGAGTCTCAGACCGCCACCACCCACCACCCGTCACCCTTCACCCATCACTCGTCCTTGGCTTGACACCCATGCAATGGTGGCCGCATTTACAAGACACAAAGAGAATTCATATAAACCAAAATCACATGCTGATAAAATTAACACGACTTGGCAATACACTTCAAGGGGTTTTTGGGCATGAAAAAATTAATTTTAAATCTATAAAAAATTATTTTAACCCAGGAAATGTGCAAATAAAGAAATTATTAATATTTTTCCTGCTGAAATTGGTTTGAAATTATAAAAAATAATGAATGTCAGGGAAAATCTAGAAATTAATAAGAACGTTGAACACAAATTGAAGTTTAACTTATTTTAATATGTAAACATTGATTTTATATCTTTAAAAAATTATTTTAAACTAGAAAAGTTGAGTAGTAATCGTATTTGTAAATATTTTCCATTCTGAAATTGATTTTATTTTATAAAAAAAATGGCTTATTTTCCGAAAGGCTTGAAAAATTATAGAAAGGTTGGAAACATATCAATATTTTCATATTTTGATATATAAAAATTTTGTTTAAAGAATTTAAATTAATCAAAGAAAAGTTTGTAGAAACCCCTGATTTATTTTTTTTTTGCCAAAACCAATCTAATCTATATTTCAATTGTTTTTGCCTCACCTTGCACGTAATTGTGCATTGAACATCTAATATATAATATTATATATCTTATCGGTATTATTAGGTAATTGTTTGCCACGAGAATCGTCACAAACATACGCTAAATGCAAAGGTCCAAACTTATTTATCAATTTTCAATACCGGAAGGTGCACTAAATTTTGGTCTCAGATTGATAAGAAAACGATTGTAAAATGGTTTGCTATCAGATCATAAATCTATATCTTTGAAATTATGAGGTGGGGACAAAAATCGTACAATTATAAAGATAATTTCTAGTTGAATTATTTAGAAATTTTATGGGGTTTTATCCTAAAAAAAAAATAGATTTAGGCTGTATAGAAATTAATATCGAGTTGGTGTGCTTTTAATATCTATATATAAATATTCCTGACCTGCGACAGAGTTTCAGGCCTTGACTGCCAGCTGTTTTGGCCAGGACACTGCACTGCACAGACACCTGCAGTCCCCAGGGCCAGTCCAAGACCAGTCACTCCTTCGCAGTTGAGGCCTCGTTAATATTGATGGCCAATTAAAAATGAATGTGTCATTGATAGAGCCGCCTTGGGGCGCATAATAAATGCAACAACAACAAAAAATTAAAGGGAAAAGCGTGCCAGTGATCAGAATTCTATTAACTTTTTGATGTCGTTTCGGATGTTTAAGGTATCAATGCGGATATTAGGAGTCCCACCTGAGACCTAGCCCTGTCTTAGCTCTATCCTAACTCTCGCCCAGCTCTATCCCTTAGCCTTTGCAATTTTAACCAGTCAGGTGTGGGCTGTGGGCGTGGCAGTTGGTGATTTAGAAAAATGCTTGCGGTAAGTGGATTGATTTGCATATGGAATGGGCTTTACGGGATGAGGGGGGGCCTACTAACAACCCACCTAGCTGTCACACAGGTGGTAAACAATGCGCTTTGCCACTTAAATTAAGTCATTTTACTATTGACTAAAAAGTCAACAACATAAAATATTCTCAATGACTTTGTAGGAGGTCTAAGGAGAATAAAATTGTTTATATCCTTCAAAGGGTATACTAAACACTTAATTAAAAACATTAAAAAGATAAACTATATCTATAAAAAATATTGAGGTCAAAAATATATGGAAAATATTGAAGATTATATAATTATAATTATTTAAAAACAAATGCCTTTTAACATGAAACATATAATTCAATATGAAAATATAGAATATTATTGAAAAGTACCTGAACAACTCTTTTTTTTAATATTTTTATATTTTCCATTTATATTTTGCTGCAAATCAATATTATTATGAGACCCAAATTAAACATAATATTGATTTGCAGCAAAATATCAATTTTTACCTTCAATATTAATATATTTTTATAGTTTCTGTAATCCCTAATTTAAATTGATCTCGTAATGTTATAAAAGCCACTTCAAATATAATATTTCATGCAATATTTGTTATAAAAACAATTTCTATACAAAAATTCGAAATATTTCTTTACAAAATAATACCAAAAATAATATAATTTCAAATTCATTTAAATAATAATTAAAATTTACTTACAGCAAATTGCGAACATCGCAGGGACGCGTCAGGAAGGCCGGTATCAGGACAATCGAGTTGAACGAAACGATGCCATAGTACATTAAAAATTTGAAATAATAACGAAATATATGATTCGTTTCGTACAGAAATGGCAGCATCAGCACCAGGAACAGTCCCAGCAGCTCGATGAACGAACTCATTGCGACAGACTTCCAGCTCGGCTGGCTGAAAACGATGCTCTGCTCCTCCAGAGATCCACAGATCCGCAACGTTCGGGAATCAACCTCTGTACTGGTGGCGGGCTCTGCCGTGCCCCGCTTTTAACGCTCTCCCTTCCTGTCTCCGTTTTGTAAGGCAGATGTTGCAGTCTTTTTAGGTGTGTGTTTATGTGGACCTTTAATGAGTATTATTTAGAGTGGTTCCCGACTTGCGCTGCAACTATAAAATATAAAAAATTCATTAGTATACAAATTATATACAAGGTTGGGATAAACTTGTAACCTCCAACTATAGTTTAAGGTGAGAAATGTGGTTAAAAATTAAGCGAGTACTTGACGTACTTCAGAAAATGTATGGTTTCTTAAATACTTTTTAACGGCTTTTAAGATAATTATTAGTTTAATGTGTTTAAAGGGCGCTTTGTGACACAAAAACTAACTAAAAAGTACAATTGTTGTAATAAAAAATCAACAATATATTATTTATAGTTGAGATATTTGTTTAAAATTATTTGTAATAATAATTTCAATGAGAAAACTGACTGAATCTTATGCATTGAACTTAAAAATATTTTTTTAAGTAACAAATATTTTTTATTTTTAAAAACCTTAAAAAAAATATCTGCACTTTCCAATTTTAAGGGCCAACAATTACTTGGTACCCCCTATAGCGGGTGCTCACTGCACTTTGACCAATTATTACAGTTTGAGAGGCACCCTTAATTATGGTTTGTTATGGTAAGCTTTGCGGCAAACATAAAGGATGTGACAGAGGGGAAGCGGAGAGGCGCAGATGTTATTGCCTTTACTTCTTGCCTACATATTAAGTTTTCCCTTTTCTTTATTATTAACAATTAGGCGAGTGCATCAAACCACAACATCGTACACGCACACACACACACTCACACATATACACTCGGCGGCCGAGAGAGAGAAAAAAATCAATTGAATTTTGCGCCCAGCGGCGAAAAGAAACAACAAACAAAACAAAATAGGGAAAAACTGCAATTGGCCAAATAGGGAAAATGCAAAGCACAAAACGAATAATAATAATAATATATCGCTTGATCAATCAATTGCAGTTATGGGTTTTCCTCGCATAGATTGCATATGTATTATTTATAATGCGAAATGTTGTCAATTTCTCTCACTATCTCTCTCCTCTATGAACCGTCCTTCTGGGGTCTCCTTGATTTTGGCACTTCTCCACCGTTCTTACATCTGGGCACAAAACAAAATAGGGGAAAACAAAAAACAAAAAAAAAGCATAAGGGGGTTGCACAAGGAGAGCGAGCGAGAGAGCGAAAGAGAGCAGGATTTGCAGCCACAAACGAAAGGAAACTAAATTGCACCACAAAAAAACACTATACACTCTCACAACAAATTAACGTACATAAATCGAATGAAATTAAATGAAATGCCCGTAAGTGCCACTGCAGAATCTTTACAATTAAATTTATAATAAAAAGCAAGCAATTTTAATACAATACAATTGCGACAGCGACGCCGGCAGAGGAATTTAGTGCGCGCACAACAACGACAAGAACAATAAGAACACAACACAGAATCTCAACTTGCTCTCCTCGCTCTGTTGCTTTCGCTCATTCACTGTCCACCAATTTGATGTAGTTTTTGTTTTATTTAATTTTTTTTTGTTTTAACACAAGGGATTACGTTCTTACGTCTTTCGGTTTCTTTCCTTTTTGTGCTGCTGCTCTGCGAACGGATAGACGGAAACGGCGACGTTGACGCGACGCGCTGGAAGTTCCGTTACCGGCGAACGCTTGTCAGTTGAAAATTTGGTTTCCCCCTAAAAAATCTCAAAAAGTTGCAAGTTCACCCTAAAAAATCCAACTGTCCCGCCAAATTCAAAAACACAATTCATTTGAATTTTTGCTTCAAGACGTAATGCACAATTATGACGTGAAAACTTTGGAATTAATAAAATCAGTGGGGAAAAATAAATGACATGTTTTAATTTATTTAATCAGCAATTTAATTTTTATTTAATTTTTAAATCTCAACACTCTGGCAGCATTCTTTGCCAGACTTTTGAGGCCTGAGCAACCAGCCATGCCAGACTGAACAGGGATAATTATCGATAGGGCATAATAAAGAAGGTAATCGAAATTTTAAATTTAAATTTAAAGTTTTTTGTAATTTATATATAATATAAATTGTAATATATCTTTTCAATTAATGTTTTTATTTTGTTACATTTAATAAAATTGTATTATTTTGTTTTTTTTTTCACCATTTTCTTTTGAAGCTTCAAGTTATGTTAAAGAATTTGTTATTTTTGTATATTTTTTTTAATGTAACTAGAGTTTTGTCACAGTCTACTTCCTCCTCACAAAAAAAAAACAAGATGAAATAATTCTCATAATCTTGGCAGGCTCTCTGACAGCCTGCGAGATGATTTAGATGCGATTTCTGCACTTGGCAACTAAACGCAATGCAAAAGTAAATCGAGCCCTTTGGCCTGCGGAAAACGTGTGTCAAGATTTTTCCGTTCTATATTTATTTAAAGGTTCCAGTATGGCAAAAAAGCAAAAACAAAAATATTTTTGTTTACATTTGATTCGATTGATGACGCGGACCCCCCCACTATCGCTAAGCCAAGCTGAAGCCGAACTTGACGGAAACAGAATCGCTTGGGATCGGCCTGGACGCAGCTTTAAGTGACCTACAGTCTGGAAGAATCATAGGAGAAAAATGGTTATTAATTACTCTTTAAGTTAATTAATTACTCTTTAATTATTAATATTTGTTTATGTTGAATTGATTTTTTAAAGCCAAGAATCCGATGTATCGATAATCGATAAGCTTTTTATGTGTAGGGTATCACAGACGCTGCCAGGCCCACACACATGCGCAGACACACAGACGGATCGATCGGCTTGCAACCTGGGCGTTGCGTGTGCGTATTGTGCCTGTGTGGGTTTGCCCCGATAAGAGGATGGCGTACGAAAGCGAGCCATAAAGTCGCGCCGCATATTCCGCTAGCGCTCAGTTGCTTTGGAGCGATTCTTAGCGACACATAGAACAAGAAGAGGAGCCGGAGCGAGAGAGCAGAGCAAGCACACAGAGGCGAATATCAAGCACAAAGCGAAGCGCGCAACACGTGAAGCCGGAGCAGCAGCAACAAAGCCGCAACAAATTGATTTTAATTTCGATTCTAAAAGTCAAGCGAATAACATCGAAATGTCAACCGCAACAGCCCCCACATCCAGTGAGTATATTAAAAAAAAAAGATTCCAGGAGAGGAATATTCCTATCTTGGAATATTCCTTTCCAGATTCTGGCACGAAACTAACGAAAAAGGCTGAAAAGAAAGCGAAAACAAAAGTTCAGCACTTGAAGTAAACAACAATTTATTACAGTTGATGGCTACAAGCTGGGCAAGATCCTTATCGAGGGCAAGACCAAGCAGGTGTACGATCTGCCCGAGAAGCCAGGACTATGCCTGCTCCTGAGCAAGGATCGCATTACGGCCGGCGATGGTGTCAAGGCCCATGATTTGCAGGGCAAGGCGGAGATTTCCAATACCACCAACGGTCAGGTGTTTCGCCTGCTCAACGAGGCAGGTGAGGCTTAAAAGAAAAACAATTGAAACTCTCTTTACTATTATTTATAATTATTGAAATAATTTCCCTTTTTTTTAGGCATTCGCACCGCCTATGTTAAGCAATGCGGCGCCAAGGCCTTCATCGCCCGCAAATGTGAAATGATACCCATTGAATGGGTGACCCGTCGCCTGGCCACCGGCTCGTTCCTCAAGCGCAATGTTGGCGTTCCCGAGGGCTACAGGTTGGTCTACTAAATTATAGTATATATACCTCTGGAGGTTATCAACCAATCCGTTCCGTATGCGATCTCCCTTATCTCGATGTAGCCCCTGTTGCGGTAAACAAATTTAACTGCAATCGATGCACTGCCTCCGAGGTCAACGTTCCCCGCCGACCCGATAAGGCATTAGAATGTTGATACCAAAACCCATGGAATAACATTGCTAAAGTCATTGGGGGAACCGTTGATCTGTAATATGAGACCGGATTTTCGTCATAGCAAGTCATTTGATGTCATTCCCAGGCAAATGTACCTTGTTTTATGACTTGATTGTTGAATTATGTATAGAAATCGGTCTATATTAATTTATTACGATTTTTTTTAAGTATAAATCTCAGGGTTTATTTAAAGTCTTCCTATTTTAGGAAGCTTGTCCCTCTGAAAATTACCATTACTCTCATATATTAATATTAAACCTACTCCCCCTTTTCCTCAGATTCTCTCCCCCCAAGCAGGAGACTTTCTTCAAGGACGATGCCAATCATGATCCGCAATGGAGCGAAGAGCAGATTATTTCGGCCAAATTCGAGTTAAATGGCCTCCTAATAGGTAAATTCATACAATAACACATTGAATATATAGTTAAAAATACTATAAATATTTATATAAATCTATATTCCAGGTCAAGATGAGGTGGACATTATGCGCCGCACCACACTCCTTGTCTTCGAGGTCCTAGAGAGGGCCTGGCAGACCAAGAATTGCGCTCTCATTGACATGAAGGTGGAGTTCGGTGTGGATGCCGATGGCAATATAGTTCTGGCCGATATTATAGACTCCGATTCGTGGCGCCTTTGGCCAGCAGGAGACAAGCGTCTGATGGTCGATAAGCAGGTCTATCGCAATCTAACCTCTGTGACTGCCACCGATTTGGACACCGTGAAGAGGAACTTCATCTGGGTGGCCGAACAGCTGGCCGATATTGTGCCCAAAAAGGATCATCTGGTGGTGGTGCTCATGGGCAGTGCATCGGACACTTCGCATAGCGAAAAGGTGGCCACCAGCTGTCGCTCATTGGGCTTGAATGTGGAGCTACGTGTCACCTCCGCCCACAAGGGACCCGAGGAGACGCTGCGCATTGTCCGCGAATACGAATCGGTGATGAGCAATCTAATCTTTGTCGCCGTCGCGGGACGTTCCAATGGCCTGGGACCCGTCATCTCTGGCAGCACCAACTATCCGGTTATCAATTGTCCGCCCGTCAAGTCAGACAACATGCAGGTGGATGTATGGTCAAGCTTGAATCTGCCATCTGGCCTGGGCTGTGCCACAGTCCTCTATCCCGAGGCGGCTGCCCTGCATGCTGCCACGATTTTGGGACTGGGCAACTTTATGGTGTGGTCAAAGCTGCGCGTCAAGTCGCTGAATAATTTTATTACCCTAAAGAAGGCCGACAAGGAGCTGCGCGGCGTTCGTAATGCCTAAAGGAGGATCGATCAGCAGGGAGAGGAGCTTCTGGGAGAGGAGCTCTGAGAGTCCTGCCCTTGGCCATATCTGCATTCTTCCTGTGTTGTTTAATATTCTTTCCTCTACCATTTTTTTTTTTCCTTTTTTATATTTTTTGTAGTTTTAAGAAAGCATGACTTGAAGTTGTACCCATTAAAGGGTAACTCGAATTATAAATAATAAAACAAAAATCTTGTAAGACTTTCAAGAGCATTTTATGTTAGTCCTAATCCTATCATTACCAGTTTCTCCAAAAATAATTTAATACAATAACAAAATCTTGAAAAATATAAAATTGTAAATTGTAAAATTTTTATTTAAACTTTTTATGTCTTACTAATATTTTCATTTTATTTGGTTTTATAATTATAAAATTCCCAATCATGATTTAATGGTACCATAATATATATTTTAAGTAATTAAATTGCTTGTTCGAATTGTATATTATTAAATATTTTTTGTAATCTCAGAAGAACCCAGTTTTAATATATTATTTGGTTCAGATTAAAATACGGTACATTTTATATTAAAAGTAAATACAACAAATATATATTTTGCGCTAAACTAAAGGCTTAATTTTTTCCTGCATACTTTCCGGCTGAATAAAAATTACTAAACAAAGCAAGAGCTACTAATTGCTGGCAATTAATTGTGGTAAATACTTAGTTCTCTGCTCTAGAATTAAAAAAAAAAAAAAATAATAATAATAATGTCAGCAAGGAGCTTACCTCAATTAGTGCGCTTTTTCCATGGGCCACGTATTCTCGGCTTAGTGTAAAAAAAGAGAGCGGCTTACAAAATGCATGCGTCATTCGTATGAATTTACAGGTGTGCTCGCACTAATGGATCCAAAAGTATATTTTAAATATTTGTAAATTATGGCACAAAATAAAACAAAATTTAAAAAATACTTGTTCTTAAATTAGGTAAATATTAATGCTAATTAAAATGTATTTAAGGGAAATAATATGTAAATTCTAATGATGGTGTAGGAATTTGTATATTTCGATAATAATGTAATTAAAACCAACTCATTTCAGATTTAAAAGAAATACTGAAATAAACAAGATTAAATATTTATGTAAATAATGATAATAATAATGATAAATTAGATAATGCAAAAATAGTTTAAACTTTTAACTATTACATAAATTCGAAATAAAAAAAATCTAAATAAATGAAATGCTTTTATATGTAAATAAGAAATCGATATAATAAATAATAATAAATAAATAAATAATAAATAAATTCGAAATAAAAAAATTCGAAATAAGAGAAATGCGTTTATATATAAAAAATCGATATAATTATGTTATTTTAATATATTAAATATATATATATAAATATATATAAAATATATTATAAGAATATTATTATATTATATTATTATATAAATATATATGTATTGATATCCACAACTGTTTTGTGATTTATATAGACCCTATATACATATGTATGTACATATATACATTCATGCACAACTCTTTTGATTGGAAATATCTTTCGGGTTGCCAAGGCAAATTAGCCATACAAGGAGAAGGAAAACAAAAATTAAAAAAAAAACAATAACATTACCAGAGAAATATCTATGTATTTACATAGTACACACACACATGTACACTGGTCAGCCTCGGGTCAATTAATCATACTTTTAGTGTTTAGCAGACACAGCAAACACGGACAAACACACACACATTCATAATAATAATAATAACAATAACAGCATAAGAGCGAGATGGAGACGGAGACGGCGAATGTACACATTAAAAGTCAGGGTCAAAGTGTGGCCATTGTGTTGGGCATCTCCTCACCCCCTCCCCCACTGGGGGCTCTGGCTCTGTGGCGCTCCCCTGTTTGAAACAACAATAAACAAAAAGGCATATGAATGGCAAAGCAAATGTAACATAATGTTAAGAAAACGAAGGAAACCGAATAAGAAAAAATAAAAAATAAAAGCAAAACTGAAATGAGAATACTCTATCAAAAATAAGAAAGCTATATGCTTATTTGTGTGTAGTAAATTGAACGATAATCAATCACATAATACCCTTTAGTAATATTTTAATAATTATTATTATTTTTTATTTGTCAAACTCAATGCCAATTCGTTCATGCCTTTTGATTTTCTTGTGTCATCGACGCCGTTGCCGTTGCCGCCTCTGCCTCGGCAGTCGTCGCAGTTGGCGTCAGTGACGCAGCGCAATGTTTGCGGTTGCTTTTATTGCCCCTGTCTCTTCCTCCTCCTCCTCCCTTCTATACATACATTTTGTATTCCCCACCATTCCCCATTCCATCACAACCACATCTTATCCCCCGCCTCCATTTCCCTCCCACAAAAGCCGCAAGGGGTTTCTTTATTTCATTTGTTGTTTTGTTGTTTTTGTTTTCTGTTTACTGATTCGGTTTCTTTTTACCACGTTTTTCATACTATTTGCTGTTTTGTTGCAAGCGAATGCCGATCGCCGTCGATCTTTCTACACGTTTTCATTATCATTTTACAGTCTGCCTCTCCCTCGCACACATACCCCCCGCAGCCATTAGACCATTTGCGCATGCCATCTCGCTCACTCGCTTGTTGGCTGGAAGATACAATCGAAACTTCCTATAATGAAAAGTGTTAAAAATGAGATTAAACAATTTAAAAATATAATTGTGTAATCTTGTATTCGTTTTAAAATTTAAATTATTGAAACTGTTACTTTAAATATTATTTTGTAATTCATAATAATAAATATTCTTTCTAAAGGGGCTTCACCGTACCCTGTTCATTTGGCGAGGAGGCAACAACTCTTTCAACTTGTTGCTAAAAATATGCAAGACAGTAAAAGGAAACCGGTTTGTGTGTGTATATGTATGTATCCATACATGTACATACAAACATACATCTATATATAACTGGTTGTTGCTGGGTGCCGAGCCACTGACCGAAAGGGGTAGATCAAGGAGCGGGTTTCAGGGAGGTAGAGTTGGGGGAAACTGGAACTGTGACTTGATTATTCCCAGTCGGCAAAAGAAGCCAACCGATCCGTGCACAAATAAAGCCAGGCTAAAGAAAACAACAACAACGCATGCGAAACGCCAACACGTAATACAAGATCGTAAAGCGGTTGCTATATAGCTTCGTACATACAAATATATTTACATACAAACATATGTATGTATGGTTACTTAGAAGAGGGGAGAGCGCTGAAATAATAAAGGGCAGCATCGATTACGCGCGCAAAACCGGCAAGCCGATGCCACAGTGAGTACTGTTGAAGAGTTACTTAAAATAACAAAATTTAATCGTAATTAAGAAATTATTACGAAAAACGACATCAATTAAAAAAGTTATATTAAATAAATGACATATTTTTAAATTTTCACTGTATACGTGTACTGTCAATTGTTCTACTGTAGCTGTGATGTTGTTGTCACCGCAAGTTGCGCTACTTTGCGCTTATTCGGCTTCTTCCTGCCCCTCCCTTTCGCCGGCTATCTTGCCTCTCCCTCTTTTCTTCTTCTTCTTTCGTGGCTTTCTGCTTGCAATGTCACTCGCTCGATTTGCATCTCCCTCCCGCTCAGGAGCCGAATGCTCTAATTGTGCTCTTCTTACTTCTGTCTCTCCCTCCTCTCTTCTAACTGTGAATTGGCCGCGCGACGAACAAAGATCACATCAGCAGCTTTAATTGTGGTTAATAGTCGTGCGCGCAGGGGGTAGACACGCGGTACGGACAAGTGATAAGTCGAAAACACGAAAATAAATGAAAAAAAAAGAACAACGCGCGCGATAATAAAAATCTAAATAAAAACACACATCATCAGCGCCGAGAGAATTAACAACAACACTCGAAACGACCAGACATGTGTTTGATACGTCGGTTCGAACGGCGGAGGGGCGGGGAATGCGAGTGTACCAGAGGGCGAACGATCGTCGGGGGAATCACGTTCCCACCTTATCTACGGAACCTGGCACCGTCGCGAGTGCAAACATAATTTATTTCGGACATTGTGCAAGTCACAGTGTATCACAGTGTACAGTGCATAGAAAAATTCCTCACAAATTGGTGCTTTTTTGTTGTTTTTGTTTTTTAGTGATTTAACCCAAAACTTGTGGGTGATGCATATTTTCCTGGAAGCAGCAAATACTCGCATGGATATTATTCACAGCTGGAACCCGAATACCTGTTCGCAGATACACAAGGTAAGCTAACCATGTAAGGGTATGGGAATGGGATGGGAAAGCACGTGGTGAGCCACGCCGATATATTCGCTGAATCTTAAGCGGATTATGAGACATTAACCCTTCACGACTAGCACCCTTTAAAGTTGTCGCATTGATTGACCCGTTTTCCGCCCCCAACTCGCTGTCGCTGTTAACCCCATGAAAGACCCCGGGATTTCGCTTCCAGTCGTTGAATATTTTTTGCATGTCCAGCCTCGGGTTACGCCAGAATTCTGCAAGTCCGCTCAGCGTGTGCTTTCATTTTATTTCGCCTTCCTCTTCTCTCCTTATTTTTGTTGGTATTGTTCGGTCTTATTATTATTTTTGTTATTTTTTACTTTCTGCCCCTCGCCGGCGTAGCTACACTGAGATTAAATGCGGACAAAAACAGTTAAAACTTTAATGTAGAAAATAAATTTACTCCCTTCTATGATATTAAAGTTCACCAACAATATTGTTTAAATTAATATTAAAGTTTTGTTATTTACATTGTATATTCACATATTTGTTTTGATTATGCTAATTTTTTTTCTCTCTGCGCTTTTTGCTTTATTTATTTCGGACGTTCGTTTCGTTCCATCCGTTCGCATCTCGCCTTTTCATTCGCACGCATTAGTCTCGCGTCTTAGCTGTGGTCTTTCTCTCCCCCGCTCCTGCTTCAACCGAGCGAATGTGTATGTGTGTGTTAAAGTTGAATGTGCCGGTTTGTTCTGTTGCCAGTTGTTGTTGTTGTTGACGTTGGTCGTGTCATGTTGATTTGTGTGCTCTCTCTCCCTCTACCGCTCCCGCTCTCTCCTTTAACGTCTGCGCTAGTTATTCGGTATGCTGCTGTCGTGCTTCTTCTTGCTCTTCCACTTCTGCTTCATCTTCACAAGCACACACACACACACTGGCGTCCATGCACAGACAACTACGCAAACAACATCAAGACAATGCGCAGTAGATAACAAATAGCCCCACCACGCCCTGCTATCACCCTCTCCTACTCTATCGGTCCTGCTCTTGCTAGCGCTCTTCTGCTCCCCCGCTCTGGTTCGCCCTCTCTCTCACTCGCGCATATATAAATTACGGGTGTCTGTTTGTATCTATGGCAACACAGCGTGAGATATATAAGTGTATGAATGTCTGTTTGTTTGTATGTAATGAATGTATGTATGATGTATGTACGTTTGTGCGGTGCTTATGCAGACAGCTGCTTTGTGTGTCAAATTGTAGCGAAAAAAATTGTGTTTTTTTCATACCAACGTGAAGAGGAAGAGCCACAGAGCGTGAGGTCGTTAGGTGGGTGGGGAGGCAGAAAGCGAAGGCGAGTGGTAGAAGAAGAAGAAGAAGCAGAGCCAACGACCCAATGCTGATTTTACTATTCAACTTTCAGTGGTAGATAGCGAAGTAAGCTTTTAAATTGATATTTAATTTCAACGAAAAGTAACAATTCCATGTCTTTTTTTATATTTGTATGCAATAATATACTACAAAAATATAAATGCAAATATATTTTGAATGGAAAATCATTAAATAATTTTAATTTTTTATTAATTAATTTTAATTTTTTTTTATAATTTTATGAATTTGTGGTTTAATTTATCATTTTGTTCTTAGTGATTTCCTATTATTGCAAATTTCGCACAGGGCTGCCTGTGTTTCACTCCTCACACTCTTCGGCCGTCCCTTTTATTATACTCTTACTCTTTCTCTCATGCGGTGGAGCAGCGGCCGCTGTTGCCGTGCGGTGCTGCGCAAAAACAACTCAGCCAGCTCTCTGCTGACGCACTGGCTCTCTCACTCACTCACCTAACCACCCACCAGCCATCGGACCGTCGCACTCACGCGTGCGACGTTCTTTACTGGCGCATTGTTTGTTTTTGTGTCTGCCGGCGTTGCCTTGTTGCCAAACTTCACTTGGCTTGCTAGTGTATATGTATGTGTGTGTACGAGAGTGCTTGCGTGTGTTTTATATCAGAAATTTCCATTTAATTTTTTATTTAGGTTTCTATTTTTGTTGTTTTTTTTTCGCAACGATTCCGTGTATGTGTTAGTGTGAATGTTGTTGGTATATAATTTTCGGTGTGTGTATTTTAGTTACACTTTCAGCTGCTGTTTCTTTTTGCTTTATTTTTTTTTTTTTGTCGTTTAGCTTTTTACTTTTTGCCTCTGTGTTTTGGTTCGTACGTCACACCTTTTTCAGCAGAGCAAGGCAAGGGAAAAAGAGCGTGTGCGAAGGAGAGGGAAGACGCAAGCGAAAGAGAGCGCGAATTACTGCATAGGCCTGCAAAAAATTGACAGCGCAAATCTCAGACGAGGGTTGTTTTATTTTCTTTTCTTCCATTGCGTTTGTTTTTTTTCTCTGTATTTTGTATTTATCGTCGACTTTTTCGCATAGCCACAGGTGTCGTTGTGCAGCCGACGCCAGCAGTGGCAGAGGCAGTGAAGCCGGCAGTGGCATCCGTCAAGTTCAGCTCTATAATAAAAAAAAAAACGAGAATATTACTATAAAAAAAGGAAAACACACACTTCTCGCACCTTTGTGCAATTATTTTGTCGTCAAAATGTTAACCTTAAAATTCTGGAGCTGCCGCTGTCTCTGCCTCAACCGGCGCAAACATCCACAACAGCGCCTGTTGAACGCGACTCAGACGAAAAAAAGCTGAAAATTCTGTTTAAACTTTAAAGCTTAAGTTTAGTCGGCAATTAACAGAAAGTAGTTACAAACACTAAAAAGTAAACGAGTTTAATTTTGAAAATAGCTCATTTTCTTTTATTTAATTTATTTATTTGTATAGTTTGGATCTTGTGAGTGTGCGTATGTTTGTGTGTGTTTGTGTGTGTGTGTATGCGTGCACTCAAACAAACTTTGCTCCCTACACTTGACCTTGTTTTGCCATTTCATTTTGTGCCACAAACACACACACACACACACACACACTGAGATGGGGATGGATTATTGCGGTGGACTACGAACCAAAAACTGTTTGCCACAAGGATAAAGGGGACTTCAACTAAAGAGGAGAGGAGAAAGAAGCTTCAGACGAGAAGGGCGGGTGTAAAGACATGTGAAAAGCAAAGTAAAGATGCCGAGAGTAAAAGGTAATGGTGACAAAATTTGAAAACTTTACAGAAAACTATGTACAATATGTATCTGTTTCTAAATTAAATAGGAAAGTGAAAATTTTTTATTTTTGTTTAGAACTTGTGTTTGGAATAATAGAAAGAGTTAGGAAAACAAGTAGAGCTCAGTAATTTCAGTTAAATTTTTTCTTCTCTTTCTCTTTGTCGTGACGGCTTAAATGCCGGCCATAACAACAACTGTCATAAGCTGAAAGCCCAAAAAATTAAAGCAGAGAACGAAAGACAAAGAACCCAATTTACAGTGGTGTAGTTTGTGTGGGGGCTAAACCCCTTTTAGCAGAATTTCCAAAGAAAGATGTATGTGTCTGTAATTTTATTATCATTAAAAAGGAAGAGAGAAAAAAATTCTCAAAATGAATCCCTTCTTAAGGGATATCCACCTCCGCCACTGACCGAACCAAAGGCTAATGGGGAAAAAGAATCGACAGCTAAAAAAATAAGTAAAGGGAGAACCGCTTAAGTGGGCTGCCAAGGAATGAGGAGGATGAGGTGGAGAAGGAGGAGATGGCAATAAAAATTCAGAGCAAGGCGAAAAACAAAACAGGAAGGACAGGGGGCAACAATGTTATTAATGACTTGACGTCGTTGTGCTGTTTTTATTTTGTATTTTCATTTTATTTCATTTTTTTATTGTGGAAAAACAGTATAAAACCGTAAAACAAAATGCTACAGAAAAAGAATAAAAAAAAAGCACAAAGAAAGCGAGTAGGAAGGGAAAGAGAAATGCATACACAAACATGTGGCAAATAACAGTTCCATTAAGAATTGAAATTTCAAATTTTAAGAATCTGTTTTGTTTTTTTAAATATAATGCCTGAGAACCAGACATGTAGAATTTTCAATTTCTTTTATAAAGAAGGTAAATAGATTTCAAAGCTATAATTTTCGAGCCCCTAACACTGTTTAAGGGTTAAGCTGAACCAAAGGTGTTACCAAATGCAAATAGCAGTTAAAAATTTGATCAAGTTACGTGAATGCATAAATAATTACTCATACAGCCATGCATTGCATGTAAAATATACTTACACAGATACACATACATACGCAGGGATGCCATAAGACCCCTTTCTTCACCCCACCACAACCCACAAGGCAGTAAAACACAAAAAAAGAAGCCAAAAGAAGACAACAAAAACAGAAAAAAAAAAGTAGAACCCGACCTAACCAAACCAGCGATAATAGAGCAATGTAAAAGGGCAAGAAGAAAGAGAGAGAGAGAGAGAGTAGGATGGAGGAGCCAGAGCGAGATGGAAGCTGTATAACGGCAATGGCAATGCCAACAAATTAAAGTTACTAAAGCAAAAGGAAACGGCAATAACAACAAGAACAAGCTGTGAATTTCTCTTGGCATGGCATGGAAACGTGAGCCAGAAGCGATGTGATGTGGTGGTGTGAGTAGAGGGAGACAGAAAGAGTGGGAAGGAGAGTGAGCGCGCGCAAAAAAATATAAAAGAATAAAAGAATCGCAGTCGAAGCAGCGCAGCAGCAGCAGCAGAAAATGTAAATAAGAAGAAGCAGCTGAACAAGAAGGGAAGAAAACAAGAAGAAAATCTAGTAGAAGAAGGGGGTGAGGAGGAGCAGGAGGAGAACCGCTCACACAAATTTAAAATGAATAAAAACCGGTTTGCCGTATACAGTTCTTTTTCTGTTCCACCTCTCCCTCTCCGTTTCAGCTTCTGTCCCTGTCTCCCCCCTCTGTCCATCCTCTCTCTCCCCATTCTGCCTGCCTTTAGCCTTTCGCCTCTTTGGTTTGCATTTTGCCAATTTTTGCATTTTTGCTGTGAATTTATGCAGGCGACCAAAATGTCGGTGACACTGCTTAAATAATTAATAAAAACAGTCTCAATATATTTTAATTCGTAATTGTTTGTTTATGTTTCAGTAACAAAAATATACATAAATTTGTGTTTCTTAATATATTTGTACAAATCATTTCGTGTTTGCTTGTCACCTGCACCAAATTTGCAAATCTCCCTTCAAGTTTTGCTGAAGAAAAAAGCGTGTTTTTTTAAATTTTAACGATTTCTTTCTGGACATTTTTTCTCAATTTTTTTTAGGTGGTGTAATTTTCTTTATATTCTTGTATTTTGCTTTTAGTAAATAATTTTGTTTATCAGGAAAAAAAACTTACTTGAATTCTTCTTTTATATAAAACACTATTTTTTATACATTCTTCTTATTTTCTTTGATTGAATCATCTTCCCAATGGGTTCTTTGGGTTCACATGAAAGTTTACACATATATCTCTGAGTTTCTTTACACAAATCAAAATCCTATTTACTATTTGGAATAAATTGCGAGTCAAAAGATAAACGATTCATTCGACCAAAGACAAGAACTTCGCTGATGATCCGTTCGGCGAAGAGCCGTTGTTCTGGTCGCATATTCCGGAAATGGGCGGCCATTCGCCTACCGATAAGCTCACATTCACTATCGCTGTCCCGATCCCGATTTCTGTCCGGTGAAAGGTCCTCCTTGACCCGTTGTCGCTTTCCCGGCGGCGGCTTCCTGCCGCTGTCTTCATAATCGCTGGCATTATTGCTGCTCCGACGGCGACGGATACGTCGTGAAGATCGTGAAGATTTATCCAGGTCATGTCCTTCCCTTGAGCCAGAACGGGATTGATTGCTTGTCGACTCATGGAAATCATTGTTAATTCCCTTAAGATCTGTCCTATGGCGTACGGCTATTATTGGTCGAAATTCAAGATCTGCGGGATCGGCATCGGTATCCAGATATGGTTCAGGGTCTGCCTCGCCTTCGCTCTCGGGCTCCATGCCCCCAAGTACATCCTCTTCTTTGTGAATGGATCCAGCAAATATATCGTCGTCCTGAAAATAAAATATAAATAAAAGGAAATTGTTTTGCATATTGCGATTTTTTAGCCTTAAAAGTCAGCTTAAAGTTTAAAGTAAATTTTATATATTTTTTAAATGTGAAAAAATGCTTCTTAATTATGAGTCCTTTAAGTCCTTTTTGCATAGATATTCAACTCACTTCGTTGTCGCTACCATTATGATGTACGACAACCTGATTATGATCATGATCATCGTGGTTCTCCTGGTCAGATGCTGATGATGATGATGCCTCGTTGATTTCACCAGCTCCCATATTTCCGGTAATTCCATTTTTAATTTGAATTCTTTCCGAATTCTCCACTTTCGTAGATGTTTGTTGTTGTTGGTACTCCTCATCTAGCTGTGTTGGCTCTATTTCCATTTCTGATTCCTTTTCAATATTATCATTATATTCCAAAACATCAGTTTCCAGTTCACATAGAAAATCCAAATCCTTATAATACCAAAGTCCAGGTACATAGCAATGTTTACTTCGCAGGACCTTACGCAATTCCCGGCGATACGATGTCCGAAAATTGTTAATTTTACGCTTTAGCGAATGGGTATTGGCATTAGAATCGATCTGACGCATCAGCGTTAAAAGTCGGCCATAGGCTTCGTCCTTGAGACGACGATTGCGATAGGCCTTGCTGCGCACCAGCCACAGTTCCGGCATGGAGCGGTACAGCTTGAAGAACTCGCGCCATAATTCAATGGAACTGTCACTGTGCGACATGGCAACCAATGAGAGACTGACCAGAATCTGAATCGAACGACCGACGACTGTCGTACGACCAGTGCTGCCAGTATTGCTAGTCGTACGACGGGTTCGAACGAGCCGCATGGATTCTCCTCTATTTATTATAATTATTTTTGTATAGAAAAAAATTAAGTTACTGATATAGGAGTTATTTTTTTTTTACTCACATTAATGCTAGTCTCATCGAGACTATCGTCCAGACTCTCCGATTTCACCCTCAACGGTAATTGAATGTTGAGAACTGGATTGAGAAAGTCCATTAGGTGATACCACCAAAGACGCGGCTTGTAGCCCTTTTGTGAAGACTGAACCTTTTTGATTTGACGTCTATAACAGCAACGCAATGAGTTTATCTTTCGCTTTACATCCTGCACGGTGGCTTCACCATTGATTCTTTGCAGGATATTGAGAAGTTCCCGATAACCTGGCTCTTTTTTCTGTTTCGATAGATAATCGTCGCTGGTGCTGTCCCACAGGGCGGTGAAGTGGCGGTAACAGCTAATAAATTCCTCCATTACCTTGATTTAAATTAAATGATCGAATTAAGTTTAATAAACAAAAATATAATGACTCAAATGGAATCTAAACCTTTGCTAATTTATCTAAAATTTTAAGTTGAATATTAAAAACAAAATTATAATGAAAATACCTCGCGTTCGTCGTACAAATTTACGGGGGAACCGCCAGCTCGTGACATTTTCGTTTCAATTGTCTGACGATGAATGAGGTTGCTTGAAGGCCTACGGACGGGGCTTGCTATTCAATTTAAAGAATGTATAATGTGGTATGAGGCGGTATGAAGCAGTATGAAGCAGTATGAAGCTGTATGATGATGTATGAAGCCTTCTTGTGCTTGTGCAGCTTGTCAGCAGAGTATCTTGCCCATCCAGGGCGCTTTATCCGTTTTCCGTTTCATTTCGCTCTTGTTGCCGTCTTCCCTTCAGCTTCTTTTATTTATTTATGTTTGTTATAAAATGTCGCTGCCACCACAGCGTTGCCAAACTTCAGCTTGTTCCGAGCATGTTGCGCTGTTGCCGCTTTTACGTATAAGTATGTGTGTTTGTGACGCCGTGTATTTTTTTTCTTTTCTTATTTATTTTTTGCAATGAAAACTGGCAACGTGGCAATACGGAGCGGGCGCTTAGAAAAAAAAAATAAAACAACAAAAATGTTGCAAGTCTTCCGCCGGCCGGTTGCAAACAACAACAGTATGGCAAAAAGAGGGGCGTAGAAAATGGGAAAAGCGAAATGAGAGAGTTAGAAAGAGAGACAGGGAGAGAGTGGGAAGAGAGCGATGAGCCGTGGCGAGCGAAGGAAGAGGATGAGAAGGAGGAAGCGATGGCAGACCTAATAATAACAAACAAGGCAAATCAGCAGCAGTAACAACAACAACAACGACAATGGCAACGAACAACGGACAATATTAATAGACACGAAACATTAGCGAAAAATGCACTGAAATTAATTGTAAATTTGAAGTTTAATAGTAAAAGAATATTACAAAAATTAAGAATTTAAAAAGAAAATAGGAAAAGCTAAGCAAACTGAAATAATAAAAATTAAAAAAATTATTTAAATAGAAATAATAACTAATTTATACATAATAAATTTAGAGTTAAAATACAACTAATCGAAAAAATAACCAGAAGCTAAATTTAAACATTTTCTAGAGTTTCTAACGGGCTTTTTCGCATATTTATAGTTTCCCTTAACATCAATACACTTGGCAAAAATAGCACATATAATTTAGGATTTTCTCAAATTCTCAGGTAACAAATCTCACGTGTGCGATTTTTTTTTTTGGTTCGTTTTTAGGCCTGGCCTAGGCCGACGCTGGCCGTTGCCCTCTGGCCGCAAAGCCACCCACCACTAGCACCCACCCACCCACAGTCGCCCCCTTCACACACACACACACACACACGCACACACTGCAATTCCCCCTTTTGCTTCGCCTGCGCGCTCTCTCAGCGATTTTCACTTTCACTGCAAATTGGCAAGCGGCGAAAAAAAAAAAAGATAAAGCAAAGGAAAAACAAAACAAAATCGGAAAAAGTGAGGAAATTAGCTAATCAAAAAATAAAAGAGGTGCAAAAATTGCAAAGAACAAAGAAAATTCAATTTGATATTTGCTTAGTTTTCATAATTCGCCAGAAATCTTTCAAAGGGCGCGCCCGTAATCTGAACTTTATAAACAAAGTAACATTCGCCAATGAAAGTTACAGGCAAAACTATAATTAGCTAAAAACAAAGGCAGAAGTCCAAAATATAAAATAAATAAGAAACAAATAACATATAGTTTTCTAGGCATTTTTCACAAGTTCAAGATTTGTTTTAAATATTTAAAACTGTCTTAAAATCACAAGTAAAACCACCCATCATTTGTGTTTTGCACTTGTCCCATTCAATTTGGACGCCACTGTGCCGGTGCGGCTTAGAGTTCGACATGAACATGTTCGATGAGCGACGTCGAGCCGATTAAAGGCAGGCGAACCAAACCGAACCGAACGGCGAGCGAGCGAGCGTGGAAGGCAAAGCAAAGACGGAGACGGGCAACAATACAACAGACGCGCTCTCGCTCTCTGTTCCGCGGCTCAAATCAAATCCGCCAAATATTACGCCAGATATCAAATTATAATTCCGATAATTCCGGATCAATATTTTGCAATTATATTTGGAGGGCTTGATAAAAGCAGAGGCGCAGGTATTATTAAACCAGATTTTCCATACATTCTTTTTTTTTTCATGTGTTTCGTCGGTTGTCTTTCCCCCCCCCACCTTTTCGGTTCGAAGTTGCCTCGGCCGGTGTTGCCGTTCGTTCGCTGCCACTGCCAGCGTCGCTGTCGCTGCCCGTCATTGCTATGCGTTTCGGCGTGTCGTTGTCGTTGTCGAAATGGCTGCAAACGCAAACTAAAAACTCGGGTGTGTGCTGTGCGCAGAGCATGTGAACGACAAAAAAAGAAAAGAAATTGACAGCATTTTGCGAATTTATTTATATACATACGTATATATATGTATATATATTGTTATATATATATATATATTAACAAAATCCACGTAAAAGAAAATCGAACGGAGGTATTTTTTGTGCAACGCAAAAAAAAAAACCAAATACAGCTATAAATCTATATATACATATATAACAGTGCGTGCGTGTGTGTTTGTGCTGTCAAGCTAATCAAGAAGAAAGAAGAAAAATCCCCACAAAAGGCAGCGCAACAAAAAAGAAAATCAAATCAAATAAAGTTTTAAAAATTGCGTCGCGACCTTTTTTTTTTATAACATTTTACTTGCTCTCTCGCTTGCCCGCAGATTCGCTTGCCCTCCCTGTCTCTCTCCTACGCTCTCTCTCTCTCGGTCTGTCCTTTTAAAGTGTGTGTGTTCTAATTTTTTTGTCTTTTTTTTTTTTTTTTAATTTTACCCCTGGCTGCGTATGTGTGTGTAAAGATAGTTGGGTTTTTTTTTCGCACACAAAAAAAAACATACCAATACCCATGTCGAGAGAATTCGTTAAATAAAATAAAAAGGAAAAACGAAACTTTTTTTTTGGGCCAGACAACGCCCTGTGCTTAAAAAATATATAATCAACCGTTATATGCTTTCCTTTTCGCCGATGTAAAATATATAAAGTTTATTATTTTTTTTTTATTGTTACCGCTGCTTAACCCAGGAATAAGAAAAATCAATAGATTTCGCGAAGAAAGAAAAATTCGATAAATTAAAGCCCAGATGGGAAAATACTCTTTTGCTTGGATTCTTTGTGGATTTTTTGCACTGCGGATTTATCTACAAATTATTGTCCATATCTAGGGGTAAGTTCTATTGGAAAAATTTACAAAAACTTGGATTTATTTTAATTGAAATTTAAAATTTTGTGAATTATTTTTTTTTTGTGGAACTTGTGGATTTTGTATGCCTGGGAAGTTGGTTTAATTTTGAGATATCAAATTTAATTTTAAAAAACTTTTCTTAAATTTAAGTGTTTTATTTTTTGTTTGTAAAATATTTTGGAATGTTTAAATATAAATTTGAAGCTTGTAAATCGGATTATAACTTACATTTGAAGGCAGAAGGAGCTATAGGAATTCGAAGAAAATAAGTGATTTAAAATCCAAATAAAATTATGGTTGGGAATATGAATTATTTTACATGCAAAAAAAGGCTCTCCTTATTGTTTATATATAATAACATTTGCCATTGAAAATTGTATACAATTAAAAACAATAAATGTAGTGTTAACATTTTTTAATTATAAAAATCAGAACATCGTTCTTTTTTTTCTTGTAAATTTAGTTTGAAGAAATATAGATTTTCTTACTACAACTATTTATTTAATAATAATATTTTCACCAGATAAAATTCCTATTGGAATTACCTTAAATATACCTTAAAAGATGTCTCAAATCTTGAACAGTTTTCAGGGTTTCGATTTTATGATATTTTCTATTGCATTATCTTAAATTTTTGTCTTAAAATGTAATATTACATCGGGATTAAAATTTAACATTAATTCGGCTTTGAATTAAATTAAATATATTTAAAAATTA
Organism: Drosophila mayri; assembly: GCA_008042485.1. Lineage (NCBI taxonomy): Eukaryota > Metazoa > Arthropoda > Insecta > Diptera > Drosophilidae > Drosophila > Drosophila mayri. The sequence goes on along the minus strand of VNJN01003430.1, from coordinate 41,951 downwards.
AATATTCTTTTGAGTTTAAATTTAATGAAATCAATCCCATTTTTCCCAACTTAACTTATAACAATCATTTTTTTTTTTGTTCTTAACACTTTTTCGAGGTTAAAAAAAGTTCTTCTATTCTCTACGAAATCATCTGGTTTTTTGTGGGTCTCTTTTTTGATTTGATTTTATCAATTCTCCTTTGTGACATGTGGTTCTTCGATCTCTTCTTCTTGTTCTTCCAGCCAAAAAAGTGTGGCGCCAAAAATATCAAGGTTTTTTTTTTATAGATCTTTCTTGTCTTTTTTCGGTATCTCTCTTCGCTATATTTGTGGTATATATTTCCATAGATTTTTGTGGCTTTATTTATTTATACCTTTCGTGGCCTGGCCTTTTTTTTAACCAACTTCTTTACATATTTATTTATATTCCTCTTCGATTCTTAAATCTATTCCGATTCCGAATGCGATCCGATAGCTTAATTAGCATTTAAATTATGCAAATATTACTGATGAAGTTTTTTTTGTTTAACAATTTCTTTTCTTTCTCGAAATGTGAATAGCTATACTATATGCTATGCTATATATATAAATATATATTCCTATTTACATATCTACAACGTGGCCTTAGTTTCTTCTTTTTTTGTTAAATTTATTTTTATTTTCTTCTTTTAAGCCGCACGTAGAATAATTTCTTGTTGAACCGGTTTTCCGTCTGCTTGCTGCTCACCATATTTTTTTTTATTTGTTGCCACACACACACACGAAAAACAAATAACAAATATACATATATATAAAAAAGAATGAAAAATATACATTCACATGGTTTTTTCTTGTTTTCATTTAAATGCAATCGCATATTGATTTTTCCTTCTCTCCAGAAAACAGCAAAAAGAAAAAAATACCAAAAATAAAAAGGGAAATGTTTGTAAAATAAACAGAAATAAAAACAACAACAAATTAAGAAGATATATGCAAGGAAAAAGTTCACATTCGCCAGAAGTTTGGCAACGTTGGGTTTTTTTGATGGGGAAAATTAAGAAACAAAAAGAAAAACCGAAGAAAAATTTTTAGAAAAAATATAAAAAGAAAACTTATACATTTTCACATTTTTTTTTGTTAACTATATTCATGTATTATTTTTTGTTTTATTGGAAAATGTTGCATTTAATGTTAATTATATAAAATATTCATTGGCATAGATTTTAAATTAAAAAAATTAATGTAAACTTCATTTCCTTTTAAATATATATGTTTTTTGTAGACTAAAAACTAAAATTAAAAAGAAAATCAGGAAATAAAATATACTTATTTTTTTAGGGGTAATCATTATTTTCTTTAAGGAATTTATTTGAATTTGTTAGATATTTTAATTTAATTTGTATATATTCAAATATATTTCAATATTTTCATTATTTTCCTCTAATAATTTCAACCAAAAATTATTACTTTCGATAATTTCTTATTTTTAAATGCTTTAAAAATAGTTTAAATTCTTAACTTTTACATTAATTTATTTATTTATGGTATTTTTCCATGGAAATCTGGGGGAAAATCTTTAGGCAAGGGAAAACCAGAGTCCCGAGACTGTCACTTGCCATTTTAATGGAAATATTGTAAAGCCCAGAAAAAAAACAAGAATACATGCAAAAAAAATGATACAATAAGTAGAAAAACTAAATTACAGATAATTTCTCTATAATAATAATAATAATAAAAATAAAGAACTTAAGAAATATGAAATTACGCGTCAAAACGAAAACGAAACAAAGCTCAAAAGAAGAACAATAAAGTCGCAAGTAATGAATGGGCAAAAGTCAAAGTTGATATCAATATTTTTTTATTTTTATTTTATTTTTTTTATTTATTATTTGTAGAGCCATCGAATGCAGAGCATTCCTCTCCTTGTTGTCTTTTTTTGTTTTGTATTTGTATTCTGTTTTTGTATTTATTGTTCCATTTGCAAACTTTGGAACATGTGAAAGTAATTTAAAAGCAAATTCCTTGCTCTTGTTTCTTATCTCGCGCTACTTTCTTATCGCCGTCGCCGATTCTTCACTATCTCTCTCGCCTTTCGAATGTTCTTGAACCTGAAAGAAGACAAAAAGAAAGGAAACGGAGAAAATAAGCTACAAAAAAATAAAGAAAAACTGAGAAAAGAACCTAAAAACTAAAGTAATGCATAAACAATTATGGGGAATATTAAAATTATTAAATTTTAAACTGTTTTCAATATTTTCCCCATGGAATTTACAATTTTGCAAATTAAAGAGAAGAAAAAAAAAGCCATCACATGTGTGCGACATGTGTGTATGCGTTTCACTAAATATTTTGCAATTTGCCTTTTGCAATTTTTTCAAAATTGAAACTACACTTTGTAGTTGTTGTTGTTGCTTTTTCTGGCTTATTTTCAGTTTTTGTTTTTGTGTGGGCAAGTATTTTCGTGTTTTCGCGGCAACGCACACACACAAATAAATTAAGAAAAGTAACCGAAAAAACCAAAAATAATAAATACAAATATCTGCAACCTACGTACGGTAAATTGAGGTGGAAAACACGTTTTTCCCACAAAAATAACCGATAAAGCACACGCAAGCAACAAAAACAACACGCAGGCAACGAATACTAGGCAAAATATACACAAAAGTATGCATTTTTTATTTAAAAATTAATAAATAAAATTTGTTATTGATATCCTGCAAAATATAAATCAAATTAATGTATGTACATACAATAATTTATTTTAAAATGTAACTACTTAAATATTTAATTAAACTTAATTGCCATAGTTTTTACATTTTTAGCTATTTATATGCCCACAACTGTTTTTTGCACGCACACACTAAATTAAAGCTCAAAAGCGAAAAATCAATACTTCACTTTACTTTGCCAAAAAAAAAAAAAAATAAAATAAAATAAAAACCAAAAACACCGAAAAGTCGAAGAAGATTAAGAGGAGGAGTAGGCTGAATAGAAGGAAAAGCATATAGATGAAAAATAAGAGGAGGAAGAGTCAGCAGGCGGCGTTTATCTGAAATGAATTGCTTTCGGCCTACTCGTGATTTTTTTCTTTTCCTTTTTTTCATTTCGTTTTCAGTCTCTGTACGTATTTCTGGCTTTTATCAAGCAACAACAAAGACTAAAAGCAACGCCAACCACCCACACACACACACACACATACACCCATGTGTGTGGAACAGTGAAAAAGCATGCGCTGCTATTTATACGAGTCAATATATGCACATACATATATATGATATGTGTGTGTGCTTGTGTATGTGCTCCACAATTATTATTATTATTATTATGCCGCTCTCCCTGTCTCCCTCATTCAGTCTCCTTTACACGGTTTTCTTCTTGTTTTCTTTAACTTTTTTTCGTACGTGTGTTTCACCTTGCGCGCTGCGTTTTACTCGTTAGACTCGTTTTTACCCCCCACCCACCAACCGTCTTTATCATGCTCTGTGCCTCGTCCACCACTTCTACTCCTGGCCTCTTCTTGTCTTTTCTCCTTCTATCCTCTTGTGTTGCCTTCTCCTTTTGCTTCTACACGAGAGTCTCCTATCATTTTTCATGCACACACACACACACAGTTGTCTTTTGTTGCTGCACTTTGTGGGGTTTGAAAATGCGATGTTGCCAGTCTTCATACGAAAATTAAGCTATTTGCAGTGGAGAAGAAGCTAAAATTAAGGAAAATTTGGTTTGTTTTGGTTAATTTCTTAACAATTCTTTCTAGGTGCTTCTTAGTTTAAACCGCATTTTATACTTAGTAAATTCTTGGAACTCGTTTTTGTGTTCTTAATTTATTTGATCAAGGCCAAGCTTAAAACTTAATAAATTTGTTACTTTCGTTATTATTGGTGATCGTGCACAGGTTTTCTCGACTTGTATTAATTCCCTGGCATCAGGTTTTATTTTTATTTTTGTGAACAATTGCTTATATTTCTGATTAGTACAAAGCTAATTAATAAGCACGAAAAAAGGTAATAAAATTGCTTTGGTTTAGTATCTGATTAGGCCAAATTTCTAAGCATTCTAATTCTCAATAAAATATTACAAAAGAAACGCTTAACGCGCGATGCTGATAAAGTTCTTAAATTGCTTGAAAAATTGCTGAAAACAGCGAAAAGAAAATAGCCTGAAAAAGAGTAAAGCCAAAAATATGAAATAAAAGGCCAAGCGAACGAAGCAGCAGCAGACAACAAAAACATGCTCGCCCTCTCCCTCGCACAAGCTCTCTACGTTTCGGGCCATCGCTCGCTTTTGCCATCTCCCTCGCTGTCGCTATCTCGCTCCAGCTACCTCTCTGGCACTCTGGGGAATTTTTTGGTGAGTTCGTCGTTCCGACCGTCGCCTTGTCTGACGTTCTGTTGTTCGATTCGTTTTATGACGTTGCGAGTTTTATGTCTGCGCGTCTGTTTGTGTGCGTCTGGTTTTAGCTGTAGATGTATGTATGTGTGTGAGTGCGGTATTCAGTTGCCAACGGCGCTGCCGCCTTGCACTTGTTGTTGCTGTTGCGTCACCCGCACTCTTTTACCTACACACGCACACACTCACTTCCATACATACGAACAAGCGTTCCTGCGCACGATGTCTCTAGCTTGCTACCAACCTCCCCTACACACCCCACAGCCACCCACTGTAGCCACCCTCATGCCACCTCCCCCAGCTGGTTCTCTTTATATTTGCCATGCCGCCTACTGTTTGCTTTCGTGTACATATAAGTGTGTGCACAGTGGTGTTCGCAATTATAGCACCTGCCTAAATTGCAGTAATTTATTACTGCTCATGTTAAGCCAACGGAAAAAACAAATAACTGCCACTAAATAAAGGGTAACAAGGGCCCTAAGTAAAAATTATTTGAAATAACAATTGAATACAAAAAACTATGCATACAAGAATTTGTATATAAACGTATTAAATGTATTTGTTATGATTAGTCCTTTTGGCATCCACTGTGTTTACGTGTGCTTCTGTTGCTGACTGTGTAAAAGTTCCCGCGTTTTGTTGTTGCTGCTGCTGTGTTCTCCTTTTCTGTTTTTGCTCAACCTCAGCAGTGGCCTCTCCTCCTATGCCCGTCCCCGCTTTGCTTCATCTCTTTCATCCTCGGCCGCGTCTTGTCCCCCGTGTCACCTCTTCTTCTTAGTCGTTGCTCCATTACTGCTTCGATGGGTCGTTTATTTGTTGTACGTTCAATCCCTTTTGCTCTCCTCCGCCAGCTCTCAGTCGCTCTTCCGCTTGACTTGTGCGCAGAGCCCCCTCCTGTTGCCGTCTCTCTTCCACTCGATTGGTATCACCCTTACACGCCATCTACCCCTCTTTGTCTCGCTCTTGAACATGTGCCTCGGCATCATTTTCGTCTTCTTCTTTAAGTTTTTTTTTTTAAAGCTATTACAGTACACTCTGGTTGCAGTGAGCGAAAAAATGTGTACTGTTTAATATGAAAAATAGACCATTAAAAATTAATGATTTTTTTTTTTTACTGGCTATATTTGAAAATAGGGTTTAACATTTTTCTAACAGTGTTTACTGTATTTTCATTATTATTATAATGCAGCCTTTTGTTTGTGTTTCTCTTTTTGCTTTTTAATTTTTTTTGTCCTCTGTTTCTGTTATTTTGTTTTCTGTAGTTTTTAAGCTTCCTTTTCATGCATTTTGTCGTCGTCTGTGTTTGTTGCGTGTATGTATGTATGTGTGTGTTGTTATTTTTTTATATTAATTTGTTTGCACTGGGGCTGTTTTCAAGCTTTCTGCTTTTTGCCTTTTGCTTTTTGCCATGCTGCCTGCCTCTGAGTGAAAATTGGCAACGGCGCTGCTTTAATCTTACGCGTGCTTGCGTTATTTTGTTGTTTTTTGTCATGCCTCTCACTCACACTCGTGGGAAGCTTGGCAACGTCGCCTCGTCTGCTTCTGTGTATTTTTATTGCTTTGCCTGCGACGCTTGGTTGATTTTTCATTTTTTTTTCTTTTATTTTGCTTCCCCCTCTGCCTACCCAGCAGTTTGTATATCCCCCTTGTGTGTGTGTGTTTTTCTTTTACCACCGCTCTGACTTTTATTTTACTTGGTTTTGCGGAATTTCTTGCTTAATTTTCGCAGCTTAAATTCAATTCAATTTTCGGCATGCGCTTAATTTTCATGATAGTGTGAATTTTTTTTTAGTATTTATAGTAGAGTATTTAGTTTTTAGTTTGGCAGATGATAAAAAACATGTGGCCAAAAGATACAAAATCAAATACTTGGAGGTGGGAGCGAAAGAGAAAGATTTAGCGGCGTTGCCGGATTTCACAGCACATAGCAGCTGTTCCTTCTTCTCCGTTTCGTGCGGTTCTCGAGTGTGCTTGTGTATGTGTGAGTGTGTGTTTGATATCGAATGATAGATGAGTGGGCGAAAAATTATTGATGAGCTCTCCTTTATTATCATCGTCATCATCATTATCTTCTTCTTATTCGCTTAAAGGGCTTCAAAGAATTTAAAAATAAATACAGCCTTAAAATCATTAAATGTGACTCATGTTTCGGACATCATTATCTTTACTTTTCTTAATATATAATTTAATACTAGAGTTATTTTTGAAATTTTATTGTTTTAGTCATTAAAATATGATTACTATTTTAAAGTTTAAAAGCAAATTGTTTTCACTTAGGAAAAAACAAAAATATAACGACTATTCGTTGAATCATTTTGCTGTGAATTTGAATTTCAATTGATTCCACTAATTGCTTTTTATTACAAAATAATTATGGGAATTTAATGAACTTTGTTTGAGTTGAGCTTTGGGATTATTAAATACAAATATAATTTGTAGTTTCGTTTTAATTAAGTTATTTGTGTTCAATTAATTTTTATTTTAAATAGTTTTCATATCACCAAAAAAGTATATTTCTTGAAAATTTAATTTATAAAATTTAATACAATAAAGTTCGATATTTCATCGATACATATCGATGTCTGTTATGACTCTAACTCTAGTTATTTATTGAATTTGCTATATTATATATTTGCCATAAGGCTGGAGGACTTTTGGCTATAAATACCTTAAGCTACCTGTCGATAACCAAAAGTCAGTCGAAAGGCAGTCAGGCGGGGAGGCAATTCAATGACAGAAATATAATCGTAATCGTAATCACTGGCAGACGATAATGCGATTGCGATAATGCGATGCCTGCCTGCCTGCCTGCACTTCAAACTGAAATTGAAAACCGGTCTGGGGACAGGAGGACATTATCTACTGGAATATTTATGGCCATTATCGATTTTCTAATCATCTAACCTGCTATGCCTGCTATCGTTTTTTGTTACCTTGTTTTTTTGCAAACTCAACTAATCAAAGTATTCGTTTCTTCTTTTGTTTTTCCTTTGCAGGTTGAAAATCGAACGAAAACAACAATAGCAGCGAAAAAGTTAACTTCTTTACTTGCTTTTCTCTTCTAACACTTTTTTTTCGGTGTGTGTCTTGGTGATAGAGCGAAAGGGAGAGCAAGTCAGCGAGCAAGAGAGATGGCAAAAGACTGACTAAAAAAAAGCTGTTAATTAATGGAAAAATTCCTTCGGTTCGGTTCGGTTTATTAGGGCTTAAAAAAAACGCACAAAAACCAACTCTAAATCTATATATTTTCCCATTAATTTTTGTTGTATTTTTTGTTGTTGTGAAAAAGAATTGAAAAAAATTCAGTGTGTGTTTATGTCTAAATAATTGTTTATATCCTCATTCTTGCAGCAAGCTGTGTGTGTTTGTGTGTGTAAATAGTAAAAAAAAAAATCGAAGAGAAGAAAATATTAAATAATATTTACAAATATATAAAAATATCGAAGGAAAAATAAAAATCAACAAGAGAGAAGTGCAAGCAGCAAATAAATAAAAAAGAAAATAAAATGCAAAATCATTAAAAAGGGCAAGTCCCCAACAACAACAACTGTGCTGTTGTGGCAGCAACAACCACACAATAAATAAAAATATAAATAATACCCAAAATATATAAAAAATAAATATACACAAAAAAAAATCCAAACAAGAGTGACAAATATTTATTTTTTTTTGTTGTGTGTGCGGGGCATTTCTCCGGAGAGAATGTCGCAGTGCAATGCTGTTGGCGGCTACAGCAACAACAGCACCGGCAGCAGCGACGCATTAATCAATTTTGCATCGATCTATTCTGGGCGCCAAAACAAGTGTTTAAGCCAAAAGAGTTCGGCATGAAATGGAAGCAGCTATACGCTCCACTTCAGTGCAGGTCGGTGCTCCGCCGCCCACAAACAACACCAGCAGCAACAATAACAACAGTAATAGCAGCAGCAGCAACAGTAGCTCCAGCAGTAGCAGTAATAACAACAACAACAACAACAACAACAGCATCAGTAGCAGCGGCAGCAGCAACAATAACAACACACCCAACGGTGCGCAGCAGCAGCAACATTTGCAGCAACAGCAGCAGCAGCAGCGCGTTGCTAGCAGCAACCAGCAACAGTTGCAGCAGCAGCATGATAATGGACCAACGTCCCATCATTTGCATCAATCATCAGTCTCTAATCAGCAAAGTAAAACAACGCAACAGCAGCAGCAGCAGCAGCAGCAGCAGCACCAAAAGCAGCAGCAACAGCAGCAGGCCGCCAACATGTCCGCGTATCAGCAGCGCCTGCCATCAGGTGCACCATCGATTCACAGGTGAGTTTTCCCCGACTCTTAATTCAAGTAATTTAAGATGCCGCCAAATCGGTAAATCGGCAAATCGGCAAATCGCATTTTCCCACAAAACACACACACACATGCAAATTAAACAAATTTCCGTCGCAAAGCTCATTTCCTGTAGGTGTGTGTGTGTGAAGCGGATTTCCATTCAGGAAAAACTGCAAAGAAAAGAAGGCAAAAGAAAAGTCAGAGAAAAGAAAATTCAGCGAAGAAAACTCTGTCAGGCTGGGGAGAAATAGAAAAAGTCTAGGCAAAAATTAAGGAAATATTTTTGTATATTTTACGTTTTAATTTAGGGGAAATGCTAAACAAAAATTAGAAGCTATACAATGTATATTTAATAATAATACTGACAACAAGGCTTTTAGCTGCAAAATGTTGCAAAAAAAAATATATTTCACGAAAAGATTTAAATATATCATTCAAGAAAATTATACATACAAGAATGTTTGTCAAGACAAAATGTTTGACAAACTTAAATTTTCTTTTAAAAGAAATATACAAAAATATGTTGAAAGTTTTAATTATTTCTTACATATTTTTAAATATTTATATGTTTAGCATTTTAGTTCTTGATTATCTTTTTTTTTACTACACATTTTCCCTTCAATTATTTTGCATTAAAAAATGTAGCTTAAAGAATTAAGCTCAAAAACTAAAATCAAATCATTAAAGAGATATATTTTTTTAAATATTTTTCACCTCGGACTGCCTGTCAATGTTGCTTAAAATAAATAAAATAATAAAAAAGGTTGCAAATTGCATTTAAACTGCATTGAGGTGGAAGGAAAAAGTGAAGCGAGTGTGTGTTTGTACATTTTCCTGGGCAGTCAGTTGGAATTGTTGTTTTCCTTTTGTATGAACAATAATCTCATATCATCATTTTCCCTTACGGCTCTTTGTCAGTATTTTCCTTTAATTATATATCAATTCCGATGGCTGACTTTGAAGTCTGACTGTCATTGTATTTAAATGGGAATTAAAATGGGAATATATAGATTTTAGTTGGGATTTTGTGGTCTTAATTTTTTTGTACTTGAAATGGCAGTATATTTAATAGATCTAAAAATGGTTTAATTTATTGCTTTATAAACTTGCTCAATAATTTATTTAAATTTATATATATTTTAAGCCTTAAACTTGGTTTTATAAATGGTTTCCTATTTTATAAATCTGATTTGTCCAATTTGCAGTTGAAGTTGAGATTGTTTTCTTTACTTTTTCAGTAAAATATCCTTCTTTGTACTTTCAAGTATTATTTTTCTTAAGGAAAATTCATTTTTCTTTGCTTTAATAAAAATATAAAGAAAAAGAGAAGATGGAGAAAAATGTATTGACTTTCATTTCCCTGCCAAGTTTATTAAATTTTCCTTGAAAAATTCCATCAATAGTTGCTGATATATTTTTCATATTATTTTCCTCTAATTGGTTAAAGCTTTCCTTGGGCTTTATTTTCCTTCAATCAATTATAAGGTTTCCTTCAGCCTTATCTTCATTCTATATATAAATTTTTTCCTTCGCCGTGGGTATTATTTTTCCGTTTCTACGCAATTGCATTTTTCCTTTGCGCCATCCTTGTGCGCTGCAAATAATGAAAGGAAGATGAAAATAGTGTTGCTGCTGCCGGGGTATTAGTTTTCCCTATTTTCCTTCGCATAAAAAATATATATATATAATTTCCATTCAGGTTTTATTTTTATCTTTGCTTTTCTGCGTGGTCCTGGTGATTTTCCAGGAATAATGATAATATTTTTATATATTTTTTAAGGCAGCTTGAAATACTTTCCTAATGAGAGGATTATTTATCATTTGTTATTGTTTCTGACCGACCCTTTGAAAGTGCAATTTAAAGCCCACTTCAGCAGATATCGTTTATCAGTCGCCGCCTTTCAATTATAATTCCCGGAAAGTCAGAGTCAGGAGATTAGATTTCTTTCTCGGCGATGAAACCTGAAATAAACCTGAGTTATCGGCATTTATTAATGCTTCTTGAGAATGAAGTTGAAGGTGACGCCACTTGAAATATGAAAATATACAAGGAATACGAGGAATTACACAACAAGATCCCCCTCAAGATACATTTTTTGGTTTGTTTATAAAACTGTTGTGCTCTGTGGATCCTTAGGCTGACCTTGACTTGTTTCAATGCCATTTACTAGTTGAATGAAACCAGTTTGCAACTTTAATATTATGCTAATAGCAGTTTGATTGTATTAAGTTTCATAATCTTTATTTATTTATGAGATTAATAAGCCTCCACTTAGGAGAGAAACTATTATTATTTATTATTCATTTAAATTTATATCAAGGAAAACTTTTTCAGCTTTTCTTTATAAAAAATAGATTTATTTTTAAATAAATAAAGCTTTAAATCTACAAATTCAAAAGTAAAAAATGTTTAAATATTAAATTATTCGTTTCAATAATCTTAAATTTTTCTTTTTATAAATAAAACATTAATAAAAATTTATTTTAAATTGTATTTTCCTGATTTTTTTTTCTTTATTTCAACGTGTTTGCCATTTATATAGTTTTACATTAACCTGCTGCCTGTTTCATTCGGTTTTTCCTGGTTCTCCTTAGCTTTTCTTCATTCCATTCAGCTTTTCCGCTAGAGGAAAAAAAAACACCTGTAATTACCCAGAAATTAAACACATTCCACCTCCTCTTTGGCTCGTTTCCGCATTTATTTCATTTTGTTTTGTTGGTGGGGAAACCTTCAAAGCGAAATATCGCTTACCAGCATTTTGCATTTGAATTGATTTCATAATTTGCATTCAACGCCAGTTAATGGGTAATGAGTCATTGCAAAAATGGGAAAATGAGAGGATGGTGGGGGATAAACTAAATAAAAAAAAAAAAAAACCGGAAAAAGTAGCAAATAAAAACACACAGCTGACGATATAATGATGATAATGATGAGGTTCAGCGCTGCGGTTTGGGGAAGTTGGAAGAAAAGGAAGGGCACTTGAGAAGACAAAGGATGGCAGAGAGCTGCTGATGGGTGAAAAAGGAAACTAAAAAATAATTATATGTAATTTAACACCATTGACCTGCCACAATGACGATTGCTATAGTTAAAGGAGAGCAGAAGAGAGACACAAAAATAAAAGAAAAGGGGTTGCTGACACCCCTTTTCCCCCATTTTCCACAGTTTGTGCAATTTTCTACCATTTTCCACCTTTTTTCTTCCATTTTCTTCTTTCTTTGTTCCATCTTGAATGACAGCAATTAAGAGTAGAAAAAATGTTTAAATTTGAAACTAAAAACCCATTTTTAAAGTTAAAAAATGGAAAGACCAAAGTTCTGCTTAATTTTTATTTTTTCTTCAATATTTTTCCCTTTTGTTTATTTTTCTTATATATTATATATATTTTTTTTGAGGTTGTCGTGTTTGCCAAATTAGAACGCAATTTAAACGTCTTTTTTGTTTAACTTCTTGCGGAAAAAGTTTTGGGGGATTGATGTCATTTTGGGTATAGAGATAAAAAACTGCTGTTTGCCACAAACATTAGCACAAGATAATAAAAAATTAAAGCTGAGAAAATAAAATCGTGAAAGATTTAGATAACAAATTAGCTCTAAAAGGCTTTAAACATTATAAATAAAGAAAAAAAAGGAGAAAATTAAAAACTTTAGAAGTAAATATGTTATGTAATGTAATAAATAATTATTTAAACATAAATAATAGACGATAAAATAAGTCTGAGCTTAATTCCAGATATCCTTAGAAAAGGGTATCTCTCCTTCTATTAAATTTACCTTTCACATATCAGAAAACCACAAATTTGTAAGGAAAGGCCAAAATAAGCACAAAATCGAATGTTACAGGAAGCAAATCCATCTGTTAATCGACTTTTAATGGCACTCCCTCCCTCCCTCAACCCCCATGTATTTTTTTATTTGGTTTTTCCTTCTGTAGTGCCCACCCACAGTTTAGTTCAGATTCCAGATATTTATGCTCGACTTGGACTGAAAATGAAATCAAAACTGAAATGGAAATGGAAACACACACACACACACACACACGCACGCTATACCCTCTAATGGCAATTTAACTTCATTAGAATGTCATGGTAGTCCGGAATCTGTTACTTTTGTGTTGTTGTCTTTTCCGCACAAAAAAAGAAAGAGACAGAGAGGAAAAAAGAACTGTAAATGGAAGGGAAAAAGAAAGCCAAGGCAAAGAACTGTAAAGAAAAGCAAGTATAAAGCGATAAAAAAAAGCTTCTTGCTTGTTTTTCGTCTTCCTCTCTTTTTGGGGGCTTTGTTATCGCATCTCTTTGGAAAACTCCCCATCTCCTCAGACCTTATCCACTAATGGGTATTAGTTTTCTATTATTCTCCACTCTTTTGTATTGCTTTTGGGCTGCAAATCAATTCTAAGCTAGTTATTGGTTTTTTTTTTGGGACAATTTATCGAAGTTAATTGAGTTGGAAAAGTAGTTGGAATTTAAGTTTATAAATAAAAGATTAAATTTCCTTTTAATTTACGATTTTTCGATTTTTAAATTTTAAATTTATCGATGAAAATCTGAGTTAAGTTATATTTCCAGTGCAAATTTGTGAATATTTGTTGTCCGCTTTTTGTGTATTTTTTACAAGCAATAAATATTTATTATTATTTATTTTTTGGGTTTATCATTTTAGTTTTTATAGTTATTTTACATTTTTTTAGTTTTGTTTAAATTTGTTTTATTTATCTTTTGGTTTTATTTATATTTTAGATTTATTTTCTCTCTTATAATTTTATTTATTTAGTTTTATTTATCGTTTTTCTCAATCCTTTGCTTGCTCTCCTTGCTATCTAATATTTTTTTTGTGGGAAAATGTCAACAGTTTTTGTTTCATTCACAAGGGGCAAACACACACACACCACACACCGCGCACACACACACAAATACGTATACCATCACATTTTTAATCGCTTTTTCGAACGGTCAAGGTTGCAAAATATTTAATGAGTCAAACGCGACGACGCCCGCTATCAGCTGGCAGCACTGCCGACGCTTGCAGAGAAGCGGTGGAGCTGACAGCGCTGCTTGCTTGCTTTTCAGTTTTTTTTTTTTTTTGTTTATCGACCCGGCACTTTGCAACTCACACACATACATTGTTGTGTATGAGTGTGTGTGTGTGTCATTGATGTTGTTGTTGTTATGGTTTTGCTTGTCAGTCATTTGTCGATATAGTATGGCCCTCTCCCTTTTCCCCAATGTCTATATTTTCCGCCGACTTTTATTTTTCCATTCGCCGTTGCTTCTTTGCGTGTGTTTTCGTGTGCCATTTTTAACCCATGATTGTAATTTGAGGGAGGTGGGGGGATGCTATTTTTAGAGCTCAAATTGTATTTAATTGAATGAAACTAAACTAAATATAAGATTAGTCACATTTATGATGAATTTTTTGAAATATTTTAGTTTTAGTTTTGAGCTTATTTCGAAGCTCTCGAGAATTGGATGGGCAATTAAGTTTTTGTCGAATTCTAATTTATGTCCAAAAATATAACCTAAATATTTGTTTATAAAAAACTGGAAAATTAACTTAAAAACAAGAAAATATTAATAAACCTTTTATTTTTCAATTATAATTTTTGTTAATTTTATTAAAAACAGAGTCTAGTTTCCTCAAATTCCTGGAAAAACAAAGCTTATATTAAATAACCTTAAAGAAACCTGGTAAGCCTGCTTCCAGCTCGCTATATAAATCTATTAATTCCTAGAAACAAGAATGTTTACATTTATAAGAGGCTAAGAAATAGAGCCACCCTCTGGTTCTCCGTCTCAGTTAAGTTTATATTTACATTTTTTTTTTTTTGTACATTCGATACTGTGGCGAGCAAATAAATAATGGAAAAGTCATAGCTAACGCAGAGATACAAATGTATCTGTATCTGCGTGCCTTTGTGTGTATCTGGAGGAGAAGGAGTGTTATCGAATATGCAGCTATAAAAATAAACAAAGAAACCCCATCCTCCACCCCTTCCAACCGTCTTTAAAATTCATCCAAAGAAAAAAAAATAAAAGTTTTCGCCCATTTTCAGTTGTTAGTTTTTCCTTTCTTTTCCCTTGCCGCCAACTATTTCGTAGTTTGTAACTTTTAGCGAAAAGTTTCGAATTTCTATTTTGAATATTTCAAGAAGCGGGGCGGGTGCGGGCGAAGTTTTCCTTTTGCTGCACAAGTTTTTGGGAATTTAGAGAGGAGACTGGAGATGGGAAAATGAAGGGAATTGGGGATTGAGGACTGTGTGTATTTTTGGGGGATTGTAAATCAATTTGAACTTCGCCTTGATGGAAAGTTTTTCGATCGATTCAAACAGTTTTTAAATTTTATTTCCATATGGTTTTTGCAATTGATTTTTTTTTGTTTCTTTCTTGACCTTTAAAAACAATTTTCGTTTAACAAAACACATTTCTACGTATTAAATTATAAAATATATATTAACTGTGAACAGAAATTGTATAACTTTCGGTTGCATAAGAATTTCAATCTATTAATTATTCATAAAGAAGAAGAAGAAGGTGTTTTGTTTTTAACTTGCTCTTTAAATCAATAATTAAACTGTGTTGGAGGAGCGTCAATGTGCAAAGTCTGGGCTTATTTGCCTTTTTCAATTTCAAATTCAACAGCTAAATATTTGTAATTATTGTAGAATATTTACAGAGATTAAATATTTTGTATTAGCTTTCTGAATTGTAAAGCATATAAAAGGAATTTAAATTTTATATGAAAGTAGAAAAGCATTACAACTTTTAAACAAGTCTGAGGGCTTCAATGTTGTATTTATGATTTTATTATATTAATTGCAAATATTATAAACATAAATAAGCAATAAACATATAATAAACATTTAGTAAATCCAACTTATGACCTATCCCAATAATAAATCGCTTTGGGGAAGTGCAGTCTGCAGAGACGCCCCAGCAAGGGAGGCAGGGGGGGGGGGTTCAACCGAAACGAAACACAAAAAAAAACCCCACACAGACGCACACATAAAAAAATGCCAATAAAATGCACATACGTAATGAAATATAATTAAAGAAAACGGAAAAAAGCAGGCAAACACGACAAAAGTAAAATAAAGCGAGAGAAAAGCCAAGTATAATTAACAATTGACGCGGTCGCAGCCGCCGTCAGCGCCGCCGTCGACGTCCAGACAATGTCTATTTTTGCCAGAGCGCAATAACAAAAACAATGCAAAAAGTGCAGCGGCCCCAAAGGAAAAATAGAAAACAACAAAATAACAATAAAACAGAAAGAGAATGAGAGAAATAGAGACGACGAGAAGCGGCTGAAAGATGGAGGGGGGGATGGGAAAACGGCGGAGAAGCGGAGGAAAAGCACTCATTATGAAATCACCTTCAACTATAGTTTTGCACTGCAACGACCCCAAGATAGACAGAGATGGCAGTTAGTTGAGACAGCCAGCAGACGGTGAGAGATGGAGATACGAAATTACAAAGATACAGAGATGAAGATACAGAGATGAAGATACAGAGATGAAGATACAGAGACAAAGATACAGAGATGAAGATGCAAAGATACAGAGTCATTGAGACATTGAATTTACAAAGATTTAGCGACGAAGTTACATAGTTTTAGGGCTAGAGAGACAAAGATACAGGAATGCAGAGACGAAGATGCAAAGATACAGATAAGTAGAAAGAGATATATAAAATAAACCAAATAGGTACAAAAATCAGAATCTATATAGAAAATCAAATAGTAGTTAAAAAAACATAGTAAATATATTACCAATATATATTAAATTAAATATTATAAATATTAATTTATTACATCTGTATCTTTGTATCTCTCCAATACAATATCTGTGCAGTATCTGCTACCTCACCCACATTTTCTGTTCTGTTTCTTTCGAATTATCTTTTCTCTTTCAAGTTCCTCGATTTTCTGATACATACATATACATATATACATATATATTCCCATATCCCTATAGCTTCCCTTACTTTAGTTAATCACTGAGAAAGAAAGTCTAAGACGCCAGACCTCAACATTTGTTCACATTCCCAGGCGCATTTGAAAACTTTTCCGGCTTTTCTCATTCCTTATTCGTTTTTGATGATGATTGCCTATTGAATTTTTGATAAGTTTTGCTTGTATTATTTCCCCACCACCCCCCTTCTTCCGCACCTCAAAAAATTATATTTTTATTGCCTTCGATCGGCGGGGGTGGCTTTGCGTTGAATTCTAGAGAATCCAAGCGTCAAGCGTTGGTGGTTTATAGTTGTCATTATATATCGTATTTCCAGACTGAAATGAGTGAAAATGTCAATAAGGGAAGTAATATAAATATTGTTATTAAAAAGAAAAAATCATCTGGCAAGAAATGTGATTATTTTGTGTTTGTTGATATCACATTATAATTTTAGCTGCAATTGTAGCTCTATTATTAAGCCCTCTGGCAAAACAAACAACAACCATAATTGCCACCTGTCTTTGACTCACCTTTATGACCTCTTTTTTTTGTTTTGAAACCTACTTATCTCCTTTATATATATATACAATTTTTCCCTCCATTGATCATATTGATACTTTGATACCTTGTGTGTTACCTTGTTACCTCTTCCGCGTTTAGTTTGCTGCCCAATCGTCGATCGGTCGGATCCGTCAATCGATTGTGATAACGTCGACAACATATACTGATAACGACTTGTGATACTCTCTGTTTGACCAATGTCACGTTCCTGTTTCGAATATATAAACACACAACACGCATTAATCTTCCGTTCAGAGAATTAAACAGCGATAAGGTTTATGACTTTTATTGTGCATTATTATTTATTTTACACGGCATTCCGTTGTTGTTTCGTTCTGCTTTCCGCGATTAGATTACCCAGCAGCAGCGGCCGGCCACAACTAAATAATATAATAATAATAATAATAATCTAAAGAGAAGCAACAACAAAAACCGATTAATTCATGGCCCCGTTTTGGCGCGCATTTTTTATTCTGTTTGTTGTTTTTTTTTTGTTTTGTTGAGATCGTCAGAGTGGAAAAGATAGAGAGAGCGGCGGTTATTTATTGTGTGGTGATGCATGGCAACGTTTTTTTTTTTCTAGTTTTTTTACCTATTTTTTTTTACAACCCAGATTAGATAGGACAATTTTTACCTTTTTCCCTCGTTTCCGTTAACTCATAAACACTGTGGGAAAAAACCTCCCACAATCAATGATTAAAAAAACACGAGAATGAAAAAAAAAAAATGCCACAGATTTGATATTATTTAAAAATAAAATCATAATATTTAAACTTTGGATTTATTTTGTTGTTTAAAATAATCGAAGCAAGTAACTAAATAGTAAAGGAAATAGCTTGATTTTTATTAAAAGGAAAATTTATATCAACATATTTAAGATATTTTAACGATAAATAAACAATTTTTGCAAATATTAAAATATAATTTCAATATTTTTATGATAACTTTAATGTATTTCAATATTTAAAAATTCGATAAATCAATGTTTTTGATTATAAAGAAATTTGAACATTATAATGTTTAGCTTTCGATATTTAAAAATTCGATAAATCAAAATGTTCGATTTTATAGAATATTTAACGATTAACAGAATATTTTTGAACTATATAAAAATTTTGCTAAATTTTATATACAAAATGAAGTTTTATATTTTTGTCGTACTTTTCCTCTCGATTTGTAAATATATAGACTGTGCACACACACATTCCCCACTTTGATTTTGTGTGTTTGTTTGTTTTTTTTATGGGGTTCGGGGTTCCTCTATCAATTGTTTATGAAACCTTTGCAGTTGAGGCCAGAGTTGAATTTCATGCGAACAACGCTGACTGACTGGCCATAAATCGCACCTAATCTCCTTCTACCGCTCCAACCCTTTCCCCAAATATATATATATATATATTTCTATATCTATATTTAGTGAGTTATAGTGTTGTTTTTCCTTTTCGAAAGCCATGTGTTGGCAAAAGTTCATTGCACAGCTAGGAAAATAAGTAGTGGCGCTGTAGGAGGGGGGATGGTGGTGCCATTATGATGATCGTACGAACGGAGTGTCCATCCGTCCGTCCGGTCCGCCTTTATCCCGGATTCTTTGTATCTTTTTCTGTGGACAGGAAATTGCTTTCGCAACTTGATGTGAAAATTTGCAAGTTGGTGGCAATGTTGCTAATACTATGTAAGGTTTTATTTATTTATTTTGTTTAGTTTTTTTTTTTTTTTATCAATGTTTGATCTTTTGGGTTTTAAGTTGAAATTTCCGTTGAAAATGGAGCTAATATTATAGTAGAAAATATTATTCATACAAAATCTTTTGTTCTTTATTTTTATTTCCTCTTTTTTTGTTATTACTATAATTATTTTCTTCTAATTTCGCTGAGACCTTGTAATTGGAGTGAATTTGTTTGCTTTTGAATAATGTCATTTTTATATTTGTTGCCAGCTCTAAAAGCTGACTTTGCTCATGAAATTAAATGCTATGAAAAAATAATAATAATCGTAACAATAACAGAAAAAAGGGAAGAACAAAGACCTAGTCGAATTCCACATTGCAAAATTTGCTGACTGACTGAAAAGGAGAATAAACGATTTGTGGCACAAACAGCTGAAAAAACAGCTGGAATGAAAAATATCAAGAAAAAACTGATAAAATAATATAGAAAGAAAATATAATTAACATTAAAGGGCCCAGGAGAATAACAATTTGTTTAGGTTGCTGTTTTTGTTTAAACATAATAAAAAATTGGATATACAATTTGTATATTTTTTATTTTATTATTTAATTTCATGTATATTTATTTATTTGTTTTATTTTTATCACTTTCTAGACAAACTTAATTAGACACGTAAATTGATAACAATTTATTTAATATTTACAAGCTCTTTTTAATTAAAAATATCTAAAAATCCATAAATAATTTTAATCACTTTTCTTTATAAATAAAACCTCAGAGTGCCTGTAAAGGCTTTAATTAAATGCTGATTATTTACTTTATATTTTTATATAACAAACTTAAGTTGTGAAGGCATTGAGTAACATTAATTTATATATTTATTCGCCAATTTGTGTTGTGATAACTCTGACAGCTATTTATAATTTCTGCAATATCGCACTTTACCAAAAATAAACTTGGTTGTACTTGTTTTTAGATAACATATAGAGCCCTATATAAAATGTATGTTTATAGTAGAGAAGGGGGAACCTATTATCACAGCGAAAGAGAAGGGGCAATGTACGCCCCCCACTCCGTCTTAATAATAATAATAATAAATGAATGAATGGTCGCCCCATTTGAGAGTCATGAGTCATTTGTGATTTTTTTATTGCATTATTTTCCACAAACTTAACAACCCGTTCTCTCTGCTATTTCTCTTTGTTTTTATGGCATTTTTTTTTCCTATAATTTAGTAGGGCGGCCAGCTACAGTTAGCAGGTGTGACAGGTGACAACTCATCGACGGCTAATGTTAAACTACACACTAAATGTGGCTAAATGCAAATGTGCTCATTAATATTCAAGTGCCTCCTGAGATCCCTTGTCCTCCCCCCCTCCCCCTGTGAGTGTTTCGAGTGACATCCATAGGATTAATAAATATATCGATTGATAGATAGATATATATGTACCAATTTATATGTATAAATAAAAGCAGGCAGGCCTTGATGATGATAACATCCTGAGACAACGTTTACTTTGATTATTGCTTCGATTTGCTGCTACATTTAATCGATTAACCGACTCTGTGCTGATCGAACAAAGTGATTGTGATTAGGAAATGAATCACCATTTCGATAGGAAATATATCTCCTAGAGGCTAAAGCTACAAGTGTCCATTAAAAGATAATTTATTTATTTTTATTGATTATTACGTGACATTTCATAGTCAATACAATTTTGAATTGATTATTTAATGGATTATTAAACTAATTATTTTCTTTTTTTTTAGAAAACTATATTTATTGTTTGAAAAGTCATTTAATTTTTGTATTCAGTAACTTTATCTCTAATTTAAACTGCATTTTGAAGCTTATCTTTGTATTTTTATTAAATTTATCAGTAAATTCCAAAATAGATTTTAATATTGTTTGGTATCCCCCTTCCCCTTTTGAAGGACTTTAAATAATTTATAATTCCAGAGAATGCCCCTGGCTCTGGGTTTTCCCTAGTTGACTATTTTAGCCGGTATTAAAGTCGCAAAAGTTGGCATTTTCCGGCTCGAAAAAACAGCTGATGCAGCTCCCCCTAACGTCTCCTCTCTCTCTCTCTCTGCATATCTGTCCCTGTGTGCGTGTCTCGAGCACAAATTAAATTTCCAACGAATTTAATGGCACACAGACAGACAAGAAGGAGGAGAAGAAGGAGAAGGCGTAGAATGGGTAGAATGGGGGAGAGTAGGGGGTGAAGGACGCTCAACACTTTGGGGGTGTGGGTTGTAGAAAAGAGACATAGATAGCAAAGGACGTTGTAAAGTTGGACGCCATCTCGCTCTGGCATTAGCAAAAAGTTTTAGCGCCTAAAAGCAGGCAAACACAAAAGTGCAAAACAAGAGCAGCAGAGAGAGAGAGAGAGATAAAGAGTGAGAGAAAGCGGGGGAAAAATGCGGAAAATGAGCGAGGAGAAAAACTGCAAAATTCAGTGGGTAAAGTGGGAGGAAAAACATCAAAAAAGCAAAAGGAAAATGTGCAGATAAAAAGAAGCCAGCAAAAAATAACAGGAGCCACCCAATTATCCTTTTTTATTTGTCTTAGCCTTTTCCCAACTTTTTTTTTATATTTTCCCTAGGTGTTTGGGGAAAATCCAATAACAAGGCTGTCATCGATGGCGCAAAAAAAAATCAATAATTAAACGTTTTTTCTTCTTTATTTATTTTTGTATTCTTTATTATCCTTTGTTTTGTATTTTTTATAGTTTTTATTTATTGGAAAGCTTTTACAGACACAGCGAGAGAAATTTGATGACATTTTAACTTAAATTAAATGTGTGTTTTAAATTGTAAATTTTAACATTTGTTTAAAGTGTTTTGGGTTTTAAGTAATTTTTACTTACTTTATAATTTTATGTTGTTTTTTTTTTGTTTGTTTATGCTTTGCTTTCTTTTGATTCTCTAGATTCTCCTTTTATTCTTGGCATAGAAGAATTTAGCTTTTTCGCATTTTCTTTTTTGCATTCTTTCTTTTGGTTGAGCTACGCCTGTATTTGCTTTTCGGTTAGTTTTTCTTTTATTTTTGCTGTGTTCTAGATATGTATGTATATTATATATGTATGATGCACATATGGATGTATATAGTTTGTATTATTATATATATATATATGTATGTGTGTGACACAGACACAAGGCGTGGCTGAAGAAGAAGCGGAGAGGCAGCAGTAGCAGCAGCAAAAGCAAAAGCCAGAGAAGAGGCAGAATATGATGATGATGATGATGATAAAGCGGGCGGGCAAAGTGGGTGGCAAATGGATGCTGTTTGCCACGTATGTGTGTGTGTGACGTATATATATATGTATATGTATCTTTATGTACATACACGTGTATGTGTATGTTGTATGTGCATAACTTACTGCGCACATAACGGTACATGTGTGCTCTCTCTCTCGCTCTTTCTCCAGGTCTTTCTCTTTTGCTCTCTGGCTATACATATATATATATATATATTTGTATATATGTATATATATTTCTGCATCGTTTCCCCCATCTCTTTCTAACTGCAGCTTGTTTTCAAACGAATTTTCAAGCTCTGCATATTTTAAATTATTTTTGTTGTTGCAAACTTTAAGGCCAAAAATAAATGTGGGGGATAAAGCGAAGAGGAAAAATGCCAGAAGGAAAAGCACTAAGAGAGGATTAAAAAATACATTAAGATGAAGATACATTAGAGAAAAGCAATATTTGTTGAAGATGATGTAGAAGCAAATAAGAT
The DNA here is from genome assembly GCA_008042485.1 of Drosophila mayri. NCBI lineage: Eukaryota > Metazoa > Arthropoda > Insecta > Diptera > Drosophilidae > Drosophila > Drosophila mayri. Next base: position 19,376 of record VNJN01003430.1, on the reverse strand, counting down.
GAAGATAATGATGATTGATGATTAGGAAAGGAAAATGTATGACTTTTTAAGATTAAATAAAAAATAGAAAAAATATTAATATTGTTTTTAAATTGTGAAAAGGCATTAAATTCATTGATTTATAATATTTTTTTTAAAGATGAACCGAATTAGTTTAAATAGTTTTAAAGTTAAAATTGAATATAAATTTGTATTAATTCTATTTGCCACAATTACTAACTTACTTTTCCCTCTCTCTCTCATTCCAGGTAAAACATCTACACAAACATGAATCAAAATATATACACATACATATACAAAGGCTAATAAATAAGGCAAGCGAAGAAGGAATAAAAGAATGAGAACGACAAATAAAGTAATGTATAGTCCAAGCTTCTTCTTATATAAAGCTCCAAAAAGTCCAAATGGAACACAAGAGAAGAGGAAAACCTTAAATGGTTTAGAGGAAAATTGGGATTAATTTATAAATTAAAATAAAATTTCACTTTAGACATAAAGACAGGAAAGATAAATACCAAAAATAGGAAGAGGAAATAGCCGAACTTTAAGGCAAGGTCAAAGGGAATAAAGTGGAAATAGGAAAGGTATGTGAAAAGCTTCAAGGAAAAGCGGAAAAGTCAAAGTTTATAGTCACAAATAAAGCTGCCGCTGAGTGGCAAAGATACTTAAAGGCAAAATGATGTTATTTTAATGGTATTATATCATATTTATATATAAAATAAGCATCAGACTAACGTAAATAACAGCTAACAAGCACAATATGAGGGGGGTAACCAATAACTCTAATAATAAAGCCCGACAAAAGGTTAGAATATCAAAGAAAACGGCCAAATCATAAAGCAAAAAAAAAAAAGGGAATAATCAAAATGACGAATGAGTCATTAAAAAAGAACAAACAGTCGAAGGAAAAGAGGTAGATGAGAATATTGAAAAAAAAGCAAATTGCAAAGTAAAATTTAAAATAAATTAATTTAAATTTAAGTTAAATAGTATATTCTTTTATTTTACATAAATAGAAACGTAATATTTATGTAAATAATGCTTAAATTTTAGCTAAAATAGATTCCAAAATTAAATATCAAAGAAATACTGTAAAAATTCAATATAAAATTCAATTTCATAAACACTTGAAGGCCTTAAATATGATTTTAATTATTATTTTGTTAAGAAAAACAACAAAAACAACCAAACCAATCGAAATCTTCATGTCCGTTTCTCAATTTTGCCAAAATCTATCAGATTCCTTGTGATTGTTAGGGTATTAAAACTTCGCCTCGCCGACTTAGGCTTCATTTATTGTTTTTTCCTTGATTTTTGTGGATGGATTGATGATTTGAATTGAATTTGATTTTGCTTTATTTTTTTTTTTTCGTTTCTTATTTAAGAAAAATAATTTAAAATATAAATAAATTAAAGCAGCATTTGTTTTTAGTGTTTGAAGTTTGGCAACATTGCTGGCCATTTATATGCCCCTCTTTGTCGCACTTGGGTCGCCGTTGGTCTTTAATATTTAATGAATTAATAAACGGAGAAGCCTGTGGTTGGGTCCCGACGCCGGCAGAGTTGCGTCGCCGCTGTCGGGTCAAACGCGTCGCACGTTAATAAAGAAAATATATGGAAAAATCAGGGAAAACTAGAAGAAACTTTGAACATACGAATTTCCAAAAAAAAAGTGCCCTTGGCACTGGAACTAAAGGGAATTAATTAAATTTAAATATCAAGCTATGTTTTACAATAGAATTCTTCAGATATTGGAAGTTAATTTTTTTACATTTTTAAAAGTTTTAAAAGAAGAAGTGTGCCTACTTTTCAGGCCTGCCATTGTGTCCTCTGTCGCTGCTTCTGCTGCCGTCGACGCCTTGCTATTGCCTCTGCCAACGCGGTTGCGGTTAGTGTTTGCCTGCAACATCAAACGCGTTCATTTGCAACATGCAACTCGAACATCGAACGCAGCACAGCATAGCACATGGTGTGCGCATCATGAAAACGACAGAGATGGCCAGTTAGCTTCAAACCCGGTTCGAACTAGCCCTATAGCCCTTGCTCACTCGCTCCAGTACGAATATGAGCCATTTACCGGCCGGGGTTTTCGGGGTTTGTGCCCCCAATAAACAAGAATAAAAAAAAAAAAACTAGACAACAAAAAAAAGAGGAATAATAATAATAGATTCGGTAAATCAACCGTTATTGTAATAATAATACTCGTAGGTGTGTGTATGCCTATGCATACATAGCTCATGAAGCGAATTATGCAGATACATGCGGCGATGTGATCATGCGATTATCTGGGATTAAAAAAATAAAGAAAAATAAATAAATAAACGCTAGGAAAACTGGGTCAAGCCTCAGTTGGTTCCACTTGTTAGAGATCGTCTGAAAATGGAAAACTCGCGGATTTCAGAGTCTAAGATTTTTTAAGTCTTAGATTTTGGATTTCTCAAAAATAAATGGGAAATCTGCAAGGAACCAGATTTTATTGCAAGCCTCTGAAGCAGGTCAAGGCTATTCGCTGCTGTGGGGGGTTGATGAATGAAATAATTAAAAAAGTAATAAATTTATTTAGGGTTTTTGTATAAAAATTTGTTTAAAAAATGAATTCAGAATCTAAACAAAAGCTTTTGGTGACATATATGCATATATATCTTTGATTTATATTGAACTTTCTGTATATTTCTGTTAAAAACTTGAAATTTTAATACTTACAAGACAGTCAGAGGCAGTGAAAATATTATAAAAATTTTTTAAGCAACAATTATTGATAGATTTCCATTCCTTTAAAACTTCTCAATATTACTTGAACAATATTTTAATAATCTGCTTGTGTGTCTTCCTTCCCTTCTCCCCTTCCGCCCCCACTGGTCGTACAGGGCTCTGGAGCAGCAGACTCAGTATGCCAAGCACCTGGGCCACCTGCAGCAGCAGCAGCAGCAGCAAGCGCCTCCGACGAGCCAACAGCAGCAGCAGCAGCAGCAGTTTGCCAGCCAGCACCACCACCACCACCAACAGCAGCAGCAGCAGCAACACCAGCAGCACCAACAGCAGCAGCAGCAGCAGCGAACAGCGGCCAGTCCACTGTCGCCACCTCGTCCTGGAAATCCTAGCGGCGGCAGTGGAGGAGGAAGTTGCGGCAGCAGCGGAAGCGGTGGCAGCAGCAGCAGCGGAGGGAGCAGCAGCAGCGGCAGCAACAGTGCGTCGTCCGTCAATAACAGTTACCCGCCACCGCCACCGCAGCATCGATTCGATCGGGCCTATAGCATTGCCCCGGCGTCCACCTATCGTGAGACACCCTACACACGTCTCACGCATCTCACGCAGCAGGTGGTGCAGCAGCAGCAGCAGCAGCAACAGCAGACGCAACAGCAACAGCCGCAGATGCCGGGATATCAAAGAGTGTCTGCGGCGGCGGCTGCAGTGCTCGCGGGCAAATCCTCCGCTCCTGGCCAAGGCTCCAATTCAAGCCAAGGGAGCGGCGGAAGTCAGGGTGGAGCTGCTCCGCCCGGCGGCGGTGTGGTCCAAGTGTCGCAGTCCGGCGGTGTCCTGGTCATGGAGGCCGCGCCCCATTATGCCAGCCAACCAAATAGTAATCCCTCCCAGCAACAGAAGCAGCAGCAACAGGGAGCGGCGGGCGGGCCAGCCTCATCTGCCGGGGATAATTGCAGCCGCATAATGGTCAATAATCGGGGCATCCTGATACCCCACTCGCAGGCCCTGCAGTATACCAGCGAGTACCTGACCAATGTCACAGCGGCTGCGGTGGCTGCCGGTGCGGTGATTCAGCAGCGGCAGCCATTGCAAATCCCCCCGCAACAGCAGCAGCAACAGCAACATCCTCCCGAGCCATTCGGCAGTGCTGGTGGCCAGCAGCCGTACAAGAAGCAGCGGTTAAGCGATGCCAATGCCAGCACCATGAATCACCTGCCACCGCCACATCCTCAGCATCAGCAGCAGCAGCAGCAGCAGCAGCCGCCGTCGCACCAGCAACAGCAGCAGCAGCAAAGATCCTCGCCAGCCCAACAGCAGCAGCAGCAGCAGCTAAATAGCAGCCGGCAGAGTCACATGCCCATGCCCATGGGCATACAGCTCAAGGTGGATACACTGCCTCAACAGCAGCAGTTGCAGCAGCAGCTGAGGGAGTTGCATCACCTGAGGGAGCAGCATCATCAGAGAGAGCAGCTGCAGCAGCAGCAGCAGCATCACAGGGAGCAGCAGCACCATCAGCGGGAGAGAGAGCGGGAGCAGCATCACCAGAAAGAGCAGCTGCAGCAGCAGCACCAGCAACACCAGCAGCAGCAGCAGCAGCAGCAGCATGCAGCACAAAGCAGAAACCAGCCAGCTTCAGCGGTGAGCAGCAGCTTGGCAGGAGTGGGAACGGTGACAGTGTCCACGGCGGGATCGAGCAACAGCAGCAGCCATGTGATTGCGGGAGGAAGTGCCAGCAGCACAGAAGCCTACCATCCACAGGTGAGTTTAATGTTAAATTCAATCAAAAACCTTTAATAACTTTTACTTTTCGCCACTCTTGATCAGGTGGAGGCCATCTCGCCAACGCTGCCCAGCGATAATGCCATCGAGGAGCGTGGTCGGACCAGCGCCAAGGAGGAGCTGCTTATGAAAATCCAAAAAGTGGACAATGACATCAAATCCGCCGAGACAACAATGGAGACGTTGCGTAAAAAGGAGAAGAGTCTCATGGAGGAGGCGGCACTGGCTAAGCAGCAAAAGGCTGCCAAGGATTTGGTTGCGAATAACAACAATAATACAAACAACAACAATAACAATAATAACGAACAAGATGAAGTTGTTGAGCTAGCCTGGCGCGGCCAAATGTTAGCGGAGAAGATCTATGCGGCCAATAGAAAAACGGCCCATGACCAACATTCCAAGCTGCTGCAACAGATTGCAGTATCAACGACAATGACGACGACGTCGAAGATGAACCAGCCGAGCTATGCCCTAAGCATACGCCCTTGGCTGCCGCTATATAATCAACCCTTGGATGTGGAGGCCCTGACCGTGCTTATACGCCAGCATCAGAGTCAAGTTCGTGCCCCTCTCCTGCTGCACATCCAGAAGCTAAAGGCCGAACGCTGGCTGCATAACCAGGGACTCGTGGAGAAGTATACCAAGGAGCAGGCCGATTGGCAGCGACGCTGTGAACGCATGGAGGCCAGTGCCAAGCGGAAGGCACGCGAGGCCAAGAATCGTGAATTCTTTGAGAAAGTCTTCACGGAGCTGCGTAAACAGCGCGAGGATAAGGAGCGCTTCAATCGCGTCGGATCGCGGATCAAGTCCGAGGCTGATCTCGAAGAGATTATGGACGGACTGCAGGAGCAGGCTCTCGAGGATAAGAAGATGCGTTCATATGCCGTCATACCGCCCCTGATGTACGATGTCCGGCAGCGGCGTTGCGCCTATCACAATGAGAATGGACGCATCGAGGATATGATGGCAGAGCATCAGCAGCGCAAGGCCCTGAATATGTGGACGGCGGGCGAGAAGGAGACCTTCAAGGAGAAGTATTTGCAGCATCCGAAGAATTTTGGGGCCATTGCCGCCAGTTTGGATCGCAAGTCGCCGCAGGATTGCGTCCGCTACTACTACCTCAGCAAGAAGACGGAGAACTACAAGCAGCTGTTGCGCAAGTCCCGCCAGCGTACGCGCAGCTCCCGTAATCCGGCCAAGGCTCAGGCCGCTCAGCCGCAGTGCATCATTGATTCGATGACCACCGGCGTTATGACGCGCCTTCAGCGTGAACAGCAACAAAAGTCTGGCAATCGATCTTCGGCCGTTGCCGAACGTGAGCGGGCGGAAAGGGCCGCCGAACGGGAACGTGTGGCGGAGAAGGCTGCTGCGGATGCGGCCAAGGCGGCAGAGAGTGCCGCGGAGAAGGCAAGTGCGGCCACCAAGGCAGTGGAAGCCTCTGCAGCTGGCGAGAAGGTGGCCAAGCAGGCGGCCGCGGCGGCCCAAGCGGCAGCGGCACAAGCAGCAGCGGCAGCAGCCGCATCCTCGTCGTCGGTAGCAGGCACAGCGACATCCACAACGACAACGACGGCAACGGCAATTGCCACAACAGCAGCAGACAAGGCAGCGGCGGCGGAGGCATCACTAGGTGGAGCGACAGCGACGGCCAAGACCGCCTCCAGCGATAAGAATGCCTCCACGGCAGCAGGAGCGGGAACGGTGGCCACAACAGCCATTGCTCCAACGGGCGGCATTACACCTGCATCGACAAACGCATCTGCAACAGCAACCACACCATCAGAGATCTCAGCAAGCAGCAGCGGCGGCATCGAGGCTGCTGCCAAGAGTAGCAAGGCAGCCGATGACGAGGCAGCAGCTGGAGGAACAACAACCGGAGGAGCAGCCGCAACAGTGGCTGCAACGGCTGGCCATACACCGGCCAGTGCGACGGCAGCCAGTGCCACGATTCCGGCAACCGAGGCCAGCACTGGCACGGCCGCGGGTTCCACGGCCATCGGTGGCGGCGTCAAGGGAACCAGCAAGCCAGAGACGGCCACCGAGCCAGCGGCGGGAACAGCGGCCAAGGGTGCCGATGCGGGCACAGAAACCAGCACAGATCCTCTAGCCAAAACTCTAGGTGCTGCCAGCAAAGAGAAAGGTAAGTGTTTAGCTTCCCGATTTACAAAAGGAATATATTTATCTCTCTCTTTCCGTAGCTACCGGTGGCTCTACATCAGCTGCCCCAACGCCGGCACAGGGCGTAACCCTAAATGGCTTTAAGACTGGCTACCAGACCGTGGTCATGGCCAATGTGAAGGCATCGGCACCAGGTGCAGGCGAAGATTCAGCCTCCAGTGGCGGGGGAGCAGCAGCAACGGGAGCGACGAAGAGTGCGACAACGGCAGCTGGTGTTGGCGGCGGCAACGATAAAATCGTCAAGACAACGCCAACATCGGGCGCTGTTCCGAATTCAACAAGTACTCCCTCGGAGAGTGGTGGAGCAGGAGCAGCAGGAGTTCCCACATTGACCACCGCCACAACGGCGGGCAATTATCTTGGCCAGAAACTGAAGGCGGCCCAAGTGGAGGGACTTGGGGCGGGCAACGATCTGCATGCGGATGTTAGGTGGGAAATGTTTATAGTTTATGAAAAAGTGGATATATAAATCAAGGTTTTAGCTTTGCGATGTAAATATGTGCGCTAAATTGATAGTTTGATTAATATTTTCTATAAATTTTTTGTTTATTTTTGATATTTTCATGTTAAATGAGGTATTTTTTTGATACTTTAAAGGTTCTACAAATCAATGCTTGTAGAATTTTTTATTAATTTTGATATTTGAATGTTAAATGCTATATTTTTTGTGATATTTAAAATTTTGTTTAAAGTTTTCTGAATTTATTTTGATAATATTAATATTTAAATGTAAAATTTATTATTTTTTCGAAGTTTAAAATTAAAAATATAGGAGAATTTGCATAATAATGATATTTTAGCGATAAATGTGATACTAAAAGGATCGATACATATATTTTTTCTTTATATTTTGAATAAGTTATAAAGTTGGATCTTGTTTTTCAATTAATCTCATCTTATTTTTAGTTAAACTTGACTTATTCAACCCTTGTACAAATATCGCACAGATTTATTGATTTTATAGCCCTAATAACTATATATTACAAACAATTGATATATTGCCATCCCTCTCGATTTTACAGTGACTCAAAGCGAAAGCGCTTCGAAATGAATGCCGGCGGCGAGGCTCAGCAAGTGGGTGGAGCGAGTGCCACCAATAGCCACAACAGCAATAACAACTTGAAGGCTAATGCCAAGGATGTGTCGATGGTCAAGACGTCCTCATCATTGACATCCTCCTCGGCATCGGTATCATCATCATCGTCATCCGGATCAGCGGCATCCTCTGTGGTTACCTCCACGCCGGCATCTTCGTCCGGCTCCATTCTACTGATCAGTGCCGCCTCCATAATGTCCACCGCATCTGGTTCGGGATCAACAGGATCAACGGCGGCCACTGCACCGGCGATCTCTATGCCCCTGCTATCGGATGGAAGCGAGATTATTGCTTTGGATGGAAAGGGTAAGTGCAAGAATCACTTTAAAATATTTATTGAAATTTATTTAAATTTGATTTATGCAAAATGCAACGTTACAAGATCAGTTTGTTTGCAAAAAGTTGCAAGGATAGGCTTGAATTTTTGAAAATTGAAGAGGAAAAATATTTAAAAATATTTTAAAAATTTAAAATGGAACAAAAATAATTAAAAATATTGTTTAAATTTGAATTGATATTCCATTTTATATTTTAAAATAATTTGTTTTTAATTTGAAATGAAACAGAAACTTAAAATGGAAGTAGAAAAATATTTAAAATATTTGTTTTCAATTTAAAATGAACAGGAAAAATCTTTAAAAAATAGTTCAATTTGAAATGAAACAGGAAAAATATTTAAAAATATATATTTTTATTTTATTTATCCCAAAAAAGGCTAAAATATAAACAGCCATTTTCTCGCTTTCGATTTCTTATTTTATTTTGCAAATATTCCATGGAATAATTATGGAATTAATTGCATAAAAATATTGTATAATATTTCTAAATATTAACAGATAAATTGTTTGTTAATTGAAATGAAAATGAAATTCTCAGTTAATTCATATCGGCTTTTGTTTAATTTAAATTTTTAATCGAATTTATTTAGCTTCAATAATAGAAGCTTGTTTTGTTTATGGTGGGAGGCGGGGAGCTGCTAAAGCTATCGATAATTATTGTTTTAAATACAAAATAATTTATATTTTTAAATGTGTAAAATCTCAAAAAGTTATATCGGTTTATTAAAAAAAAATTCAAATGGATACAAGAACCTTGATATGAAAAGCTTTCAAACTGATGATGTCCTTGCTTTCCTAGATTTGAGCTTTGAGCTATCCTAGACAGCTTTTCCAGCTGTACAAGCTTTTGAGCTTCCAAGATAAAACTTGAACCAACAAAATCCTGTTTTAAATCCTGTTTTCAAGCTTTTTTTTTTAACTTGCTATAAACTTTCATTGGTTGTTTGTTTTTCAAAATGGAAATGTCATTGTGAGTCCCTCGGAAGCTAATCAAAAATGCATTTCCCATTGACAATAACTGCAGTTCTTTGGCTTTAACCAGAAAAACCAAAAAAGCCAAAGCCCAGTTACAACCAAGAAGGACACTCGCTGTCTCCTTTTATCTGCGATTCTTTGCCATCTGTTTGCCCTGCGTTCTCCGCCAGCGTTTTTCGATTAATATTTCATCAAAAAAAAAAAGAATAAAAAAAGGAAGAAAAAGCTATGATGGCCTCAAGTCCCAGAGTCCAAAAAGAGTTGACAGTGGAAGGGGGGCGGTATATATCTCTCGATTTCCAAGTTCCAGTTTTTTGGCCGCTTGTGGCTTTTGTTTGCACCACCACCACCACCACCACCACCACCCACTTGAGTCAATTCCCCACCTCGCCTTAAATCCGCCCACTTGAGGCAGCAAACCACCACCCACTTTGGCACTTGCCACTTGCCACTTGCCACTCCTCCCTGCTCCCTGCTCATCATCTTCGGCCTTGTTGTTGGCTGTCATCATCATCTCCCTGGCGAGTTAATTAAACTCAATTAAATTAATTTCCTTTTTTTAACGTCTTTTTTATTATGCAAGTGATTTAATTTAATTATTAAATTGCGGCAAGGATTGTTTACCTTCGCAGCGTAGCAGCAGCAGCGTTGCCTTCATTTATGCCACCTTTGTCCATTTCCATCTGCATTTCTCCTCCATTTCTCCAAGTTGAAATTCAATAAGAGTTCAACCTAATGATAAATGCGATTAAATGCGATCTGTGGTTTATCAATTAATATTGCTAATAATATTAAATGCGATTAAATGTGGCCTGTGAGTAATATTTATCGATTAACGTTGATAAATGTTTTTACTGATAAAAGTTGATCAAAATGAAATAATTGTTTTCTGTGTGATCTGTCGATTCTTGGTGGATAAATGTCCTGAATCGCTTTTATGTTTCTCAAGCGATTAGCATTTATTAGAGAATTAATTTATTGTTTTAAATATATATTTATTTTTTTTTATTTTATTAATGCATTTTTTTTATTATTTTGATCGATCGATAATTGATTATTTCTTGGTAAAATGATTTTAAATTAGAATTCTTGCTTAAATAATATTTATAATATATTTTTTTAGGATTATTTAATATGCAAATTGTTGTAAAAATTTATTTAAATTGGTTTAATGTGGATTCTTCGATTAATTTCGATATATTCGAACTTCTTGGCTTAAATTTTCTCTATTTTCAATACAGTTTTTTTTGTTGATTTATTTAACATTCTAAAACTTCTTTGCTTTGATTTTATTTATGACAATTACTTACCTGCTTTGTTAAGATTTACTCAACTTGCCTTCATTGTGATTCCTGATTAATTCTTCCCCTCTTTCATTTACTTGTTCTCCCTTTAATACTCATATTTTTTTATTTATTTTTTTATATTTATTTCCAATATATATTTATTTAATTGCATTTCTAAAGAGAGCGCAAAAAAAAAGGAGACAAACTTGTAGCATTTGTTTATAAATTCGTAGATTTCGATGCTTTGATTTTGAGTGTGCGAACTTTAGTTCTGTTGTTGTTGTTGTTGTTGCTGTCCTTGCTGTAGATCCTCTCCAGAAGTATCCAATACAGTGGGTGTGGGACCTGAAGCAGCAGAAACAGGAACAGGAACAGATGCCACCAGCTCCCTCTTGGAGTGGCTGCCACTTTGATTGCTGCTGCTGCTGCTACTGGCATTGCTCGTATTATTGGTGGCCGCCGCCGCCTCAATTTCATCGGCATGGCACATCTTTCGATGCTTGTGGACAAAATAGTAACTGGGAAACTTGCTGCCGCATGTCTTGCAGGGATAATACTGGACATTCATGTCCAAGGGTCGTACCTCCCGACGCAGCAATGCAACGGCTCCCGTTGCCCCAGCAACTGATGATGAAGCAGCAGCCGCCGTGGCCGTTGTCACTGGTGAATCCGCCTCAAGGCTGGCCAGCGGTACGGGTGGCTCGGCAGCCAGCAGCTTCTTCTCGCCACCAGTCGTAGTCGTGGTCGTGGTCGTGGTCAGGCTCAGCGGATTGAGATGACGCTTGGCATGCTTCTGGTAGCAATACTGCGACTTGAAGGTGTGCTTGCAGTAGACACAAACGTACAGCTCCTGGTTGGTGGAACCACCACTCGTGCCACTCGTTGAGGCTGTCGATGAGCCACCAGTGGTTGAATGCTTTCTAGAGGAGCTGGTAGAGGAGGAAGTAGTGGTGGTGGTGGTGGTGATGGTGGCCACCGGTGTTACAGCATCGCCGCTGTTTTCGCTCTCCTCTTGCTGCTGATGCTGCTGATGGCTCAACTGTCGCTGCTGACTGCTGATGGCCCTGGCCATTTGCTGGTGAAAGGAGTAGCTAACACTCTGCTGGCTGCGATGCTGCTCCAAGGAGGAGGATCCTCCGCCAGATGCTGATGCTGCGGCTACTCCTGACGGATGATTGGTATCCAGGCCCTCGGGCTTGTGGCCATAGGCTGTGTTTAGGATGCGGCGAAAGCGCACAGGTCCATCGCAGCTGGCCACATCGATAATGAACTTGGAAACGGAGGGAGTTGTTGTTGTTGTTGTTGATGATGTTGTGCCTGTCCCAGATGATCCCAGCAGCTCCAGCTGGTTAGCAGGCACTGGTGCCTTGGCCACCTGAAGGCCACCACTGGTTGCAGCTCCACCTTTTCTTGATCTTCCCTTTCGGCCCTGACCATTATTATTATTATTATTATTCTTGTGAGCGCTTTCCCTTTTGGCTTTTGGTAACTTTCCACCGGTCGGTGGAGTTACCATGATATGGTGGACAGTGGAAAGTGCAGGAGTTGCTGCTGGTGTGGGCTTGACATCCACTCGTTCAATGTTTAGGCTACCAGCACTGCTGCCCGCCAGGGAACTCACCACCGATACATTGCAATCCATGTCCACATCGGGTTCCACTTCCGGCTCGTTTTCGGGATCCAATTCGTTGTCTGTCATCGTATTGCTATCGATGAAGACCTCAATGTCCTCCTCCTCCTCATCATTATCCTCTTCGTTATAAGGAATACGCGGACTGGACTCCATGTTGAGGAAAACTGCTGGAGGAGCAGCAGGGCCAGGAGGAGGCAGAGGTGGAGCAGGCGGGGCCTGAGGTGGAGCGGCTGCTGCTGCTGCCTGTGGCATGTGAGGCATGAAACCAAAATTTGGCATAGTGGCCTTGCTGGGTATGGGCCGGATAACCTTGGCCGGGCTGCTGGGCACAGCAGCTGCCGGACAAAGCTGGCCGGGATTGCCATTTAGATAGCCCTCCGTTTGGGCTCGGGCCAAAAAGGAGCTACAAAAATAAATTTCAAAATTAAGTTTTTCGAAAAGTTTTGTGTGTGAATTGAAGTGAATTTTGGGATACAACCTCTTCAGACCCTAAATCTAGGGATCCCTAAGGTTAACCCAAAGAATCCTTAATAATATCTTTAAATTTTTTGAGGAATCCTTTTTTTTTTTTCCCCCCATATCCCATAACCCAACCCACCGGCAGATCTCCAAAGCCCTTGGCATGTGCAGGACATGAGTGGCCAGCAGGACGGCAAAGATGTTGTCCACGGTCAAGTCCAGATATCCCGTGTACATGTAGGTGAGCAAAGGTGCAAACTGATCCGCCGTCACGTTGCTCAGGTAGAGCAGCAGCTCTCCCGTTGCCGATCCGGCGGATCCGGCGTTGCCATTGGCCGCCGCAGCTGCGGCCGCCGCTGCTAAGGTGGCCATAGTGGAGGCCTCGTCCAGCCGTATGGCGGAACGCAAATAGCCACTGTGCATACCCAGGACCAGGGAGTGGGCCACAAATCGAACGCTGCTGGGCGCTGGACCCACCTCCAGGATAACATCTGGCGGGGAGCTCATTACCAGCGAGGAGGCATTTCCGGCGATACCTGCAGGTATGCCTCCGCCTCCGCCTCCTCCTCCGCCTCCTCCTCCCAATCCCGATGAGCGTGTGACTGCCGGCGTGCTGCTGCTGCCGGTGCTACCCGTCAGCCAGTTGGTGAACATTGCACGTGCACAACAATAACAAACAAATAACAAACAGCAAAAAAAAAGATAGCAGTGAGCGAGATTCTCGAGCGAACGCGAAAGGATGCGGCAAAGGACACGTGACCAGAACGGAATCGGCTGGCGAACTGATGGCCCACGGCCGTGCGTCTCTGTTATTTATACTCCAAAAGGGAGTCGCAGCAGCAGTGGCAGCAGCGCAGCAGTCGTCGTCGTTGGCGTTCTGGCTGTCCTTCGTCCTGTGTCCTTCGGCCTTCGGGATTCGAGATTCGAGCGAATCCTCGCTCGGCAGCGGGTTTTGCCAGTTAAAATTTTTTTTTAATTGTTTATTATTGAAATCTCTATATTTCTCTTTGCTTTTTACAAAATTTTTAAAAGGGAATTTTATATATAATATTTTTTATTAATATATTAGTTTAATATTTATAATTATTTATAATAATATTTATAAATATTAAATTATTTATAATAATAATAAATAATATACTTAAACAATGACAAATATTAAATTATTATTACTTATAATAAATACTATTTAATATATTAATAATTAATATTGATATATAAATTGTATTAATAAATAAATTAGGTAATTACCATGCAACGATAAGGATAAGGATTTTGATATATTTCTTTTCACATTTCCTTTTGAAAAATATTTTTAAAAAGGAATTAAATATATAAATATATTTTTTTTTTTTAATTTCTGTCTTAACCAAAATCAAGCTTTTTATGGCTTTATTTCGATCTCTTTCCTATGGTTTTTACAGCTTTTCTGGTATTTATAAAGTTTAATTATTATGTTTTTAATAAATTGTTTAGCTCTTTTCTTAATTTTTTTATTAATTGTTTTGATTTTGCTTACAAAATAAATTTAAAAAAATAGTTTTAGCTAAAAGTGTTGCCTACTTAAGCGGGCAAGCGAGGCTAGGCTAAGGATAGGGTAGGTTTTTTCTGCCCCACCCCTTGCTTTTTGACCCAAAATGCTGAGTGGCAGGATTTCGCGGTCCTTTTGAGTTCACTTTTTCCACCCACCCTCCCTCCTTTGCATCTCACATCCATTTGCATGTGTCATTTGAGCGCTTAACAACTCTTTACCGTCTTCTTGTCCAGGTGTGTGTGTGTGTGTGTGTGTGTGTTACCACCCGAAAATGTTGCCTCAATCGACTTAATTGATTTGTGGGCATAACCAACACATATTTACACACTGTTTGTATCTCTACATATAGCATGTTGATTTACTGGAAGAGTGAGTGTGTGTAGAGAGAGAGAGTGTGTGTGTGTGTGTGTGTAGGGGGTGTGTGTGGGTGTGTGTCTTGTGGTTGTGTTGCTGGAATTCCCAATTAGCTATTAGCGGTGAATACCCTAAAAAAAAAAAAAATATTCTTGCTTAGATTACTGATCATCAGGTGCTCTTTGTGTGGGTAAGCCCTGCTTTGAGCTTATTTTTGAGATTTTAGTATTTTATATAAAAATGAAATAAGGAAACTTACTATATCAGAATGTTAGGATTTTAGTTAAAATTTAATTTCTTTAAATAAAAATATAGCTTAAATTGTATTCAAATTATATTATTCTTATATATTTAAATAATATTATTAAATATTTAAATAATATAATTATTATATATTTAAATAATATTATATATTATATATTTATCCACCTAAAATCATCTACTATATCTTTGAGTTAGCACATTCCTTTCTCAAATTTCCTGTTGGCCCTTTATCCAGAGTAATCCCTGATTCAAACTTCTTCATACTTTGTGCTGCATTATTTTTCTAAGATTTCCATCAGCATACAAACCCAACATTGGTTTTCCCATTTCCCCTTTCCCCCTCCCCCTCCACATATTTTTTCGTGTGGCTTATTTGGTCATTTGGTTGGCTTTTAATTACCGTTACTGCTGATCGGTTTATTTGAGCAACCGCACCCTTTGGGTCCTTGTTCCTTCTTCCTTTCTGCCATTCAAAACATAAAAAAAAAAAAAAGAATGGACATTCGTTGCGGTTGGCCCCTAAAAATACAGCTACAGATTTCGACTGTCCGATATGGCAATTGGTCAGTTTGTTGGCATTTTACTGTGCTATATGGTGGGCCCCTATTGATAGGCTAATTTAATTAAGTCGCCTTTTGCAAGGACCTCCCACTCACTTCCTGTCCGCTTCGATTTCACTTCAATCAAGCGTTAACAATTTTAATTAAATTATTTCCAAATGTAATTATAAATGTGCGTCATGCATAAATTGTGTTATTAATTTATTTACCTACCGCCGCCGCCGCCACCACCACCGCCCGCGCGCACTGACAACAATTGCAATTACACCGAAAAGTCGAAAGTCCTGGCTGCTGCAGGATCTCGCTCTCCCTCCCCCCACCGGAAAGGTGCAAAATGGGTAGGAAAATGTGGCAAATGGAGAAGGAAAACGGACAGCAGGGGCCCGGCCGCCCAGACGCTGGCCGAGGCCAACTTTTTGAATAAATAATCACAACGTAGGCAAAAAATAAATTTCATAAATTGGCATAAAAACGGGGAAAAAATACAAAAAAATAAATAAAAATATACAACAAAAAAATGAAATAAAAATCCAACTGTGCGCAGCTTTTTCGAAATTGTCGTCAATCTGTGTGGCATGTATTTTAAACGTTGCATTAATGCCCCATCCTGTATTGTATCCTTATCCGGATGTACACATGCCCAGTGTCCTTTTTGTCTCGTTTTCTTGTTACATTTTTTAATTGTTTAAATGCACTGTGCGTGTTTTATGTACATATATTTTTTTTTTTTGTTTAATTAAGTCCTTGGGATCATCTATAAGTAATCGTTATCACTGGAATTTTTTTTAGTGAAATTATACAAAAATATAAGCATTTGTTTTAAAAATTTATCAAGTTTACTTGGGCTTTTCTTTATTTATTTTTTATTTGAATTTTATAAGAAAATGTTTTGTAATTTCCATTAATTGCAGATAGTTTCTAGGATTTTAAAAAGCATTTACCAATATTAAATTAATTACAACTTAATTACAAATTGCTGATAATTAAGGTTTTTTTTTTCAACAACTTCCTGTTGAATTTATTTAAATCGCTGTTGATATCCTTCAGCCCCACTGTAAGCCGCACAGTGGAATTGTGTCACCTGCTGTCGCTGTCCCGATGTCTCGTGTTGCACAATTCAATTCAATTCAATTAATGAAACGTTGAAAAACGAAGCGCTGTGTGTCACTTCTGCCTCACTTTGTGTGGGGCCACACTTTGTGCTGATCTTTGCAGTAAGTTGGCAAATTGCCTGACAACCGGAAAACCAAATCGAAGCAGCAGCAGCAGCAGCAGCAGCAACAGGACACACACTCGCCTCGCCTTGCCTGTCAACTGGCTTACACACACACACACACACACACGCACAACCAGCCCGGCTTTGTCCATGTTGACAAGCAACTTCTGTTCCTGCTGCCGCCACTCTCCTCGTCCTGCGCTCAGCTGCAGCTTATCCCAGTTGGATTTTATTGTTTGCATACACTCCACTCCACTCCACACACTCGCACACATGCACACACAGGTATCCTGCCGCTGCTCATCCTTCGCTTCTGGCTGGTGGAAGCGAGTCAAAAGGGACAAACCTTTTATGACAATTAAAACATAATTGACGGTCAACATTAATAAACCAAACGCACACCGAAAAAAAGTAACACAACACAACACAGCGGCAGGAGAAAAGCAAAGAGCACAAGGCAACAGCAGAACAGAACAGGATGTTCAGGATATTCATGCAGGTTTATATATATATATATGAATATCCACTCAAAGAAATCATGGCAAAAAGCTTTGGTTTTGAATTCTTTATGCATTTTAGGATTTATAAATTGATTTTGGTGTCGAAAAAGTCTATAAATTATCGATAATTTACTAGATTTGCTTTGTTAAGTTTGTTGATAAATTGTGGAAAATATTTTCTTATGAATTTTTCAAAATTTCACAAGATTTAACCAATCATCAATACTCTTTTGTTTATTACAATTCTCCAATTAGACATTGTTGAACTATATTCTTATTTTTTTCTTATAACAATAAATGGGTTTTTGTGGTTTATTTGATTTTAAATTATTGTTACTGTTTGGATATAACATTTTTGACTTTCTTCCTTTTGTTGTATGCTGTGTGGTGTACATGTTACACCAACAACAACCCACCAACAACCCACCAACAACCCACCAACATTGGCCAACACAAGATTGCAATTGAACTCTTTCTTTTTTTTGTTTTTCTTGTTGGTATAAAAAAACAAAACAAAAGGGTGCGATGAAACGAATAACGCACTAATCCCCCAGCCAGGATATACATACTCTTTTTACCAGATCCCCAGAGATATATGTATATATTCTCCAAAACCCTCTTCTTCTCCCTCTTCCCTCAACTCACACAAATCAACAGCCATTTTGTGTTAGTTAAAAATTCTTTTTGTGTGCCAAAAACCCCTTTCTCTCTCTCAAAAAAAAAAAAAAAAAGCAAGGGGTGCCACCCAAAAACACACAAAACAAAACAAAACAAAAAAACAAAATAGAAAGCGCGCCAAAAACGAAATTTGAAAGCATTTTGGGCGCAGCAGCTGGATGTGTGTGTGTGTGTTTTATTTTGTATCCTCAATTTGGGCTATTAAACTGGTGACACACGAACCTTACTTACTTACCCACCATCATTGTTGTTGCTGTTGTTGTTTTATTAATTTGTTCATTGCATTTTGAAGTGATGTCTGCTGGCGCTGGTGCTGGTGCTCTTTTGTGCATTATGCTGATGGAAAGTAAACGCGAAATAAGAAGTGCCTCGGTTGGGTTTTTGGGGGCTGCCTGCCAAATGCAATTTGATGTTTTGAGCTATGTCCGGCTGTCAAAAAGGGGGGGGAGGGGGAGCCCACGCCCACAACAAGTATGCAACACACGCCGCTGCAAGCGGCTTAACTGCCCGCAATGCACCAAAAAGAGGGGGGTGAAGGAGGCGGCAAAAACTGGTCAAAACTGGGCAGCCAAAAGAGGGGGTTAGGTGGTAGGGAAAGGGAGCAGAGGAGTACGAGGACAGCCACCAAAAGTCACCTGACAAAGACCCAGGGCCCGCGTGCCGTTTATGAAATTTTGAACAAAACTGAAATTACGCTAATTGTTTGGACTCGCGTGGGTACACTCAAAAAAAAAATTGTACAGAAAGTTTTTTTTTTCTTTGGAAAAGGTTCAACATAAATTGAAGTTTATTAAAAGCAAAAGTTTATTATACAATCTCTTAACAAAGGCAATGAAATGTATCAAATAATTGAAATTCTATAAATTTGTTGTATAAATTTTTGATGTTTTTTTATACCATTTTTATTCTTTTCATTTTTTTTTTTATATTTATTTTGAATATTAATATTTACAAAACTGGTATAAAAGTATGTTATGATCAAGAGATACAAGATATATAAGATTTCTTTCTTTAAAAATGCATTACGTTTTTTTGGCATTGGGATAAAAAAAATATAAATTTATTTTAAACAATTAAATCATTTAAAAAACGAACTAATCATGATACATTTATAAAATTTATAAAAAGTAAATATAGAACAGCTTTTTGCATTAAAATAAAGCATGATTGGCTTAGTTATCATTGATTTTTAAGACTGTAAGGATATACTTAGTAAGACTTCTTGTTAATTTTTGGGTGCAGCTTGATTTTTCTCTAAAAAAATCCATCCCTTTTTTCTCTCAAAAAATCCATCCCTTTTTTTCTCTCAAAAAATCCCTACTTTTTATTTATTTAAATATAATTTCTATAGTTCATTTGGATAATAAACCCAACATTTTCTCAAAGTGCATAACCTGCACCCCTCTCAGTTTTTTTTGGTGTTTTTTAAAAGTGAAAATTCGGCTGCTACCCGCCGTCGCCGCCGCCTGGGCAAAGCAGCAAAAACAATTAGCGAATTTGATGAGCAAATCCGCGTAACACGCGTTACACGCGCTCGGAAGGAAGGTGGGGGATTTTGTCAGGGAATAGAGGTTGCAGTATCCATTTCTCCACCTCCCCCCCCCTCTGCTCCCACCTCACCTGTGTTTGGTGCAGCTAATTAATAGACTTTCTGTGTGCGTGCGTGTGTGTGTGTCTCAGGCTGCTGCTCTCTGTTTCGTTTTGTTTGTCCAGCGCATTAGCCGCCAATTCGCTTTCCACATCCGCATCCCACATCCGCATCCGCATCCGCATCCACATTCGCGTTTTGCACAACCAATTTGTTTGCCTGGCAGTTTGTCAGTTTT